>JAKEPQ010000847.1:0-144965 GCA_024500445.1 Entomyzon cyanotis | reverse complement strand
TGTGGCAGGACAAACCCCCCCCCCCCCTTCTCTCTCTTCCTGATTGCTGGCCGGAGATCGATGGCTCAGATTAAGTCAATAGCTTAATCCGGACTATCAATGCTGGCGTCTGGAACTCAGAGTGAGACACTGAGAGAATGTGAAGAATTTTCAAGTGACCGCAAATCCACACTCTTTTCCCTATAAAACACCACAAAAATCTCAGCAAAAGTAGAAGCTTTCTACATGGACATTGGAGCGTGAAGTAAAGCCTTCTCCCCTGGGCTTGGACGCAGGCTCTGTGGTTAATTCCCTGAGGGATTGAGAGAGGATCTGGTGCATCCCCAGCTCCAAAAATTGGATTTGGTAAGAAGCATTCAGTTTCCTAAATTGTATTCTTCTTTGCTAGCTACAATAATATTAATAGGTACCTTTTTCATTTTTAGCGCTGTATTGTTTTTAATCTCCCTATTTTGGGCAACATATATATATATGTTTGTTTTAGCTATGAATAGCTTTTCATGTTTTGTGTAGTAAAAATTGTCTAGTTCTTTGTTCCGTTCTCACCTGTGTCTAATAAACCATAATCTATTTTTACATTAGACATAAATCGGCTGTCTTTATAAGAACTTGTGAGTGAGACTGGGTTTTGGCGGTGCTGGTCACTGAAAAAGTTTGGTCACTAGTTGCCATAGGCCTAGGCAACGGGTAAAATCTATATACCCACTGTTTCCACTCGTGACATTTTTGGCGTAGTCGGCAGGATAGATGGCTAACAATTTGAGAACTGAGAGTAAGGAACTTACACAATATTTACGGAGGCACAATATTCACATTGATACTGATGATCCTTGGCCCACAGATAACTGGTTTCAGTGGGGAAACATAAAAGAAAAATTAGATGAAAAACGGGGATCATTAAAAGATACCAAAGGAAAGGGCATTATTTGTCATGTATTTGCCCTATGTTTAAACTCTGCTTGGAGATGGAGAGAACAAATAATAAAAGAAAATGAAAAATTGATGAATGAAATACAGAGATTAAAATTGGCACAATTATCCCTGCAAAGCCAATATAACCAGGCAAAACAGGGGCTAAAAGAATCTAAAAAACATGCAAAAATGGTGGAGGAAAAATTGGAATTAACATTATTGCATATTCCCAAATCTATGGATATCAGAAAAATTAAAAAATTAATAACATCTCCTGAAGATTGGGATGGTGATATCTGGGAAAGCTCTGACGAAAATTATAATGACACCTTTGACTTAGATTCGGATGAAAACACGGAACTCCCACCATCTGAGGGGGAAGAAATTCCAGAATTTAAAATGAAACCCATAATAAAAACTGAAATATCTCAGGGCCCGCAAAGGCGAGGCCAGCAAACTACAACCAAAACAACCCCATATGATGCCTTGCAAATGGCAAACATTAAAGAAAAATACTCGAGAAAGGCGGGGGAAAATGACACAGAATATTTATGGAGAGTTTGCCTCACAGGAGGAGATAATGTATTATTAGATGGCTCAGAAAGCTACGGCTTCTGGGGTCCAGGAGTATTTTTACACCTTGGACCACAACCCCCTGATGAGCCGCACTCCATCACCAGCAAAGTGGCTTACTGGGCAGGAGGAACAAACCAGATGGACAGAGGAGAACCAACTGTACTCCCTATTCGTACTGCAGACGAGGTTACAGTTGCAATAGCGAAAGCCGCTTGTATCCAAGCGATGCATGAAAGAGGGGGCAGAAACATCCCAATCTCTGCGGAGGTAGATCCTGAAAGGATACACCCTTTAATACGGGGAGCCCCATCAGACATAAAAAATCACTTGATACAAAAACGAGATGAAATCAGAAACAATATAACATTCAACAGACAAAATCCACACGCACCACAGAGACCTATCCCTACATGGGCAGATCTCTCACACCATGTAACCTCTCATGCAAAAGAAATAGGATGGAATTTTGAGTCAGTAATCGAACCCAAAAGAATTCCTGAACAGCGGGTGAAAGTAGTAAAACATAACCCCTCCGAGAAAATAAATTATCATTATCAATCTGACTCTAATAAAGAAAAAAGAAACGAGTTATGGAGAAAAGCCCTCTCCCTGGGTATTCCAAAAGATTTAATCAGAGGGAGGCCAAATAATTCCATTGCAAGCTTAATCCAATTCACAGAACAGATGAAATCACCACCACTTAGCAATTCAAACACCACACAAGAAGCAGAAACTGCACCTACACCCAACCCATTTGCAACTCAAAAAAAGCTGACAAGCGCTGGAACGTCAGGGCAGCTGAGCCAGCGCTCAGACACACCCAAAGAAATTAGCCCATATGTGTATGTGCCTGTGGGGCCAAAGAGACAGCCTCTGAAATTCCTTATTGATACTGGAGCCCAAATCTCTTTAATCCCTCTGGCAGATGCTGCAAAATTAAACTTAAGTTTTAAAAAGAGGAAAAAGATACTTTTAACTGGTTTTAATGGAGACGGTACCACAGCTTACTTAGCAAAAATCCGGTTGTGGTTACCTGGAGAAAAAAGAATGACAGCTCATATTTTTGCTATTGCTGATCATGAAGAGAGCATTTTAGGATATGCTATCCTTCAAGGAAAAAGTGGCAATTACAAGGTGGTACTATCTGGTCTTTTGGTTCTGCAGAAACCTCACGCAGTAACCTTTTTGGAAAAAATAGAAAAATAAAACTTCTAAAAATGGCTCCAATATTACCTGTGTCTGCTGTAACTAACGTCAAACAATATCCCATACCTCTAGCAGCCAAAAAGGGAATTAATGCGGTAATCACAAACTTAGAACAAAGAAATATCATATATAGAACACATTCTCCTTTTAATTCCCCTGTCTGGCCAGTAAAAAAGCCAGATGGGAACTGGAGATTAACTGTTGATTATCGAAGATTGAATTCTAACACGGGACCCCTAGCAGCAGCTGTTCCCAACATTGCAAACTTAACTTCCACACTGCAGGCTTCTGCTCACGAGTGGATGGCTGTGCTAGATATAAAAGACATGTTTTTCATGGTACCAATTCACGAGGAAGACAAACCTAAGTTTGCATTCACTTGGGACGGAGTACAATATACGTTCAATCGACTGCCTCAAGGTTATAAACATTCCCCCACTATAGCACACAATGCTTTAGCTGAGCTACTCCAATGTGATAAATACATGTCATAATGTTGGCTTTTCGCAAATATTACAATGGATACTATGTGTATTGTTTTAATTCTTTTCTTATAGAGGTAGCCTGGTTGTGAAAAATTGCTGTGCAGTGATGACTAAGGTCTTTCTTTCTAGTACTAGCTGAGTTTAATAGTAGTAAAATGGCTGTTATAGTTTTATTAGAATGCTTGAACTGTCTGCTTGAACTGGATAACATCCCACGAATGGACCCTGCCTCTGACATTCCAACTATCAGCACCTGTCGCCTGCAAGAACCACAATCTGGGAGTGATAACAGGATCAATGACAGACGACTGCGCATGCTCCGAGGGAGGCAGATCAGTTCCCAGAACATGCAAAATAGTTTGGCGAAAAATATGAATATGTATAACTGTTTATGAATATGCATTAGGCTGAAGAGTATGTAAAGGGTGTCTCTGTCCATACCAGGTGTGCTTTTTTGGCTGAATGCCAAAGCACCCAGCGCTGACCTTTTGCTTTTATCTGTCCCCTATTGTCTTTTATTAAACCTTTTTAATCCTAACAGGAGAGTGAACCTTGTTTTTCACACCAACAAGTACAAATACCAGAAGGAGTGCAAATGTATCAATACATCGATGATGTATTGGTGGGTGGTAAAGAAGAAACAGCAGTGAGGGTTGCCGCAGAAAACATATGGAATAAATTGAGCGAAGAGGGAATAGAAGTACCTATAACCAAATGTCAGGGACCTTTTAAAGAAGTAAAGTTTTTAGGGGTTTGGTGGGTTTCAGGCAGAGCTGTAATTCCGGAGGAAACTGTTACGAAATTAGACACCATACCTACCCCCACAACTAAAAAGGAACTGCAGCAGATAATGGGTACTTTGGGGTACTGAAGAAAGCATGTTCCTGGGTTTTCCATAATAGCAAGACCCTTATACACACTAATGAGAAAAAATCAAGGATGGGAATGGGATGATGTTCACCAACAAGCTCTGCAAACATTAATAGAGGAATTAAAAACCTACCAATCCCTTGGTCCAGTTCATCCCAGTGATCCCATTGTAGTTGAGTGGGGTTTTGCTGAACATGGAACTTACTGTAATTTATTTCAAAAAGGACCTGAAGGACCCAAGCGTCCACTGGGATTTAATTCCATATCATTTAAAGACACTGAAAAAAGATACTCCAACTGGGAAAAAGGACTTTTATCTCTTACTAGAGCTCTCAAGCAAGTAGAGAGAGAGATTTCAGCAGCTGCAGCCCGTTAAGATTCAAGGACCCTTTAACTTGCTAAGTAGTGTAAAAAAAGGCTGTGCTCCACCTGAGGGCATCGCACAAAGACCCACAGTACACAAATGGTTTGCATACCTCACAGGAATCACAGACCAAATGGTTATCACTGAGGGACCAATAAAACCTACCAAATTACAAATTGACATTCTGTTGCGGTTTAGAGGATGTTACAGCAGACTTTACCCTAGAGCGTCTCTACCCAGCCCGGTTCAGCGCCTCAGTGCTCCAAACCCTCTGTCCCAGGGCTGGACACTGCGCTCTCACCAGCCGGGGAGCCATAAGGCTAGCTCTGGTTCGTCTGCTTCCACAACCGGCGGTGATAAAGGAGGCGAGGAGGGTCTATGCGTTGTGTCCATGGAAGATGTTTATTCGCATGGTGCAGCAGAGGGCAACGACCTCCCAGAGGCAGAGATGCCTCGAGGGTGAAGGCCTCACATGCACAGACACATGTAGAGCATAGACACAGGTGCAGCATAGACCGCAAGATGGCAGGGGGTCAGGGGTTTTATAGGGAAACAGAGAGGGGCAGGGACAGCACACAGGCCCAGTGACCTCTGGGTACAGGGGAGGTACAGGGGTGGAGTTAGGAGTACAGGAACCAATAGGGGAAACCTGAGGGAGTGGCCAGGACCACGTGGGGTTAGGGTATAGGAACCAATAGGGAAAACTGGGGGAGTGGCTAGGACTACGTGGAGTGGGGAAGGCAGGACAATAGGTGACAAGTACAGTCATTAGGAAAGGGGTGTGGGGAACTTGCAGCTGTTATCACAATATTAAGAAAGAGGTGTGGGGAACTTGCAGCTATTATCACAATAACATTCCCCCAGACACCCTGACTCTGCAACAGCCGTTCAAAAGCAGCCCAGTAACCGACGCCCCTGCGTTTACCCCAGATTCTGAAGTAAAAGGTGTATGGTTTACTGACGCCTCAGCTAAACGAATTGATGGAATATGGAAGTACAGAGCAGTAGCTCTGAATGTTGAAACAGGAGAGGAAGTGATAGAAGAAGGTTTAGGAAGTGCACAAGTAGGAGAATTGAAAGCAGTGTTACTGGCAGTAAAGAGAAAGGCAGAGAAAGTGTATGTGGATTCTTACGCCGTCTGGGCTGGAGCCACACAGTGGTTGCGTCAGTGGGAAGCGTTAAATTGGCAGGTAAATGGAAAGACAGTTTGGCAAAAAGAGGATTGGGAGTGGTTGTTAACAGAAGCTCAGAATCGAAAAATCCAAATAGGCTGGGTTAAAGCACATTCAAATGACCACACATTGCAATCGTTTTGGAACAACAAAGTAGATAATCTAACAAAAATAAAAAAGATAAAAAGTGATGAATTAGAGGACTCACAACACTGGTACAGATTAGCAGAATTTTTACATTGTAAATTAGAACACACGGGTGAAAGTGCTCTCTTTTTTGCAGCACAAAGTAGAGGATGGCCCATAACCAGACAGATGTGCAAAAATATTCTCACACAGTGTCCACAATGCCAGCTGAGACTCAAACAAAATCACCCAGATCAAACACCACCCTTACACATCAAAGATAATAAGGCACTGTGGTCAACCTGGCAAATAGATTATATTGGACCTTTAAAACCATCTAATGGTTATAAGTACATATTAACAGGAGTTGAAGTTGTATCTGGACTAATAAAGGCCACAAAAACCAGACAAGCTAACACAGAAGCCACTATCTCAGGACTTAGTGAGTGGTTTTCCAGTCTTCCTATCCCAGACTCCATACAGAGTGACAATGGATCACATTTTACCAGTATAGCAGTACAAGATTGGGCCAGGAAGGAAGGTATCAAGTGGATTTTTCACACACCTTATTATCCACAGGCAAACGGAATGGTGGAACGGGCCAATGGTTTACTGAAACGCTACCTTAAACCACAGAATTCTAACTGGGACAAACGGTTATCTTATGCTCTTTATCAGTTAAATAATAGATATGGAGTGATGGGTAGTCCAATCTCATGAGCTTTCTTAAGCCCTGTGTCTTTTCAGACAACTCCACATAAAAAGATTGAAACCTTTCAAAATAATCTCACAGTGGGCCAACAAGTTATGGTAAAATTACCCCAAATTGGAATTGTACCAATGATGCTGACAAGTGCTCGAGGGCCCATGGCTTGGGTAGCTACTGACTCTAATGGACACCAGCATAGAATCAGCTCTCGATGGGTATTCCCCACATTTTAAACTGTAACAAAGCTGGTTTCGCTTAGGGCAAGACCCTGTTTGGCCATTGAAAACTCATAAAACCGTCCCTACACTGCCCCCATGTGACAGCAGTGAAAATAGCGACGTGTTTGCAACTACAGGCCAACAGAGGGAATGACAACTCTCACAGAAAATGCTAATCACTATTTAAATTCTGTTGTTTTAGTTTCTCTAATAACCTTAAATATTTAAGAATATCCCCACCAGATCAAAGGCTAAGCGTGTACTCCGGACGTGAGACAAGAAACGTTGAACCAATAGGAGAAAGAACTGCTTGCTACACGGCTGTGAAACTTCAAAAAGTCCTGGACTCTTAAAGACAAACAACATCCATTCCACATAAATGGAAAACCACATGGGACTGCACACCAACCAGTAAATATGTTGTAATCAAAATGTTAATGATAATGTTGCTTATGGTTTTATGCCTGCAAGTCACCGTTTTTAGCAATGCTAAATGGCACACCAGCCACCCTGATAAAACTTTGCAATTAGTCATTGTGAAAGGGAAATCAGAGAAAAATGTTAATACTTCCATGACTCACTCTAACCTAACACAAATAGAGCAAATGCTATCTGACCCATGGAAAAGAAACACCCATCTCAAATTAGTACAAGCTGTAACTCTGATAGCCAATTGAAGTGATTGTTGGATCTGTTCTCAATTTCCTACTCACTCAGATATATCTGGAATTATTGAACAAATAGAAAACCGGACAAATGATGCAATCAGTGCCTTACAACAAGAAGTCACCAGCCTCTCAAAGGTGGTTAAGCAGAACCGAATGGCTTTAGACTTGATATTAGCCTCCAAAGGTGGAGTATGCACAGTCATCAACACAAGCTGCTGTGTATATGTAGATCAAACCTGTCGCTGTTGAGCGGCTAGCTGAGGAATGACCCAAGGTCTCAGACAAGGAAAGAGAGAAGAGAACTTTATTGTTTTGAATTCCATATATATAGAGTTTATAGAGGTGCCCCAGATTGGTCAGCCCGAGACCTCCCCCTAGGCCCAATTGGCCAAGCCCGAACTGACCCAATCCGGAGAAGTTGTTTGCAAAACATCCAAACTTTATCTTGTTTATGAAACATAGCAAAATGTTCCCACGGGAAGGACCTGTGCTAGCCACACAAACCCTCAGAATACAAACTGATCTAGAGGAAATTAGGAAAAACACTAAAATTTTACACGAAATCCAGAAAGATCAAGGAACAGATTTATTTGACTGGATAACTTCGTGGATCCCAAATTTAAATGCAATCATGAGAAAACTAATTGGTGTGATAATTGTAGTTGTAACATTAATGATTGGAATATGGATCATACTTCAAATTTGCAAAATTGGAATCAACAAAATAAGTAAATCCAATAATAATCGACGTCTCTAAAAAGAAAGAAATCCCAAATTTAGCTTTGTTCACTCAGTACTATTGAAGTACTAAATGATTTGACAGATCTAAGTGATGTTTATGTATATACTTTATAATTTTCCACATGTATTACTCTATGTCTTTACCTTGATTGTCACAGTAGGAAAAGGAGATTGTATCCTAAATATAACCTAATCAATTTAAATTACATAGCTACCTTTTTAAGTAAAATTCATTGTATCCCCTAGGATAATCAAACCTATTATATATATATTTCTGTATCTACCTCTCTATGTGTATTTGTTTACAGTATTACAGAATTGTCTAACATTTTATATACTAACACTAAACTCCACTGGGAAAAGAAGACTGAACTGGAAAGCACAGAAAGAGCGAAAGACTCACCAACCATTCACTGGACTAATTCAGCTGCTACAACCAAGAAGCTACCTTCACAGACTCTTTGTTCCTGATTTTCCCAAAATCTCAAGACTCTAGGGGTGGAAAACAACCTACCCTACATGGACTAATACTTGTTAAATTGCCTCCAAATACTATGGACATTCTGAAGTTAATGTCATATTTACTAATCCCTTAGTTGTTACTACTAATGTTTCTTTTATATATATTTTGCTACATAATCTACTGCATGAGCCCATAAACTGAAGCAACAGCAAATGCTTCCTATTAAGATAGTCAAAGTTCCATTAGCGAATAATACAATTTTGGAAACACAATGTACACCAAAAATTTAACAATAATACATAAATTAAAAAACGTGAGTGCGTTTTATAGCATGAAGGCAAGAGACACCTGCACTGTCACTTCATGATGTAAGAGTCGTGTCTTTGGGTCACAAGGGTGGATTGTGGCAGGACAAACCCCCCCCCCTTCTCTCTCTTCCTGATTGCTGGCCGAGATCGATGGCTCAGATTAAGTCAATAGCTTAGTCCGGACTATCAATGCTGGCATCTGGAACTCAGAGTGAGACACTGAGAGAATGTGAAGAATTTTCAAGTGACCGCAAATCCACACTCTTTTCCCTATAAAACACCACAAAAATCTCAGCAAAAGTAGAAGCTTTTCTACACGGACTTTTGAGCGTGAAGTAAAGTCTTCTCCCCTGAGCTTGGATGCAGGCTCTGTGGTTACTTCTCGCGGGATTGAGGGAGGATCCTGATGCATCCCAACTCCAAAAATTGGATTTGGTAAGATCATTGGTTTCCTGAATTGTATTCTTCTTTGCTAGCTATAATAATATTAATAGGCACCTTTTTCTTTTTAGCGCTATATTGTTTTAATCTCCCTATGTTGGGCAACATATATATATGTTTGTTTAGCTATGAATAGCTTTTCATGTATTGTGTAGTAAAAAATTGTCTAGTTCTTTGTTCCGTTCTCACCTGTGTCTAATAAACCATAATCTATTTTACATTAGACATAAATCGGCTGTCTTTATAAGGACTTGTGAGTGAGACTGTGTCGCTGTTGAGCCGCTAGCTGAGAACCTGGGTTTTCTCTCAGCTAGCGGCTCAACAGCGACAAGACTGGGTTTTAGGGTGCTGGTCACTCTGAATAGGTTTGGTCACTAGTTGTCATAGGCCTAAGCAACTGGTAAAATCTATCCACCCTCTGTCTCCACTCGTGACACCACAATGCCTTTCCAACATCAGATGTGTATTGCCAAGGCAAGCTTTATTGGCTTTTCATACTTTTTAAATGATTCTTCAAAACTTGTTTTCTTCAAGTACATTCTGTCTTTCATAACAAAGGGAGACTTCTGTTGTGGGTTTTTTCCTTCTTCTGATTTAAAAGCGAGATGATTGCTTCTTATTTAACCTTGACTGACCTTTAGTATTACCTGTACTCAGCTGGCAATGTATGAGTCAACCAGTCAAGCCCTCAAGAGATGTGTGACCTACACATCAGCACACAACGGAATTATCTATTTCTGCCTCTTGGTGGGTAAAATTAGAGCAATAACTCTTTTGCTTCTAAGAAATTTAGACAATGATTTGGGAGGATTTTTTGTCCTTGGCTACAGTCCACCTAAAATTAGTCATCAATCTTTAGGGAGTAGCACAAGGTGTTTTATATTAGTATGCTGACAATATTTACCAGCTAATTCTAAATGTTTAGACAATTCTACAGTGACGTGCTGTATTTCTTTAATACAGTGTTGAAACTGAGGCAATTTCAGTTAAAATGTTGTGTAAAGAAAATGTGTTGCCTTCTAACCTTGTGAGTTAAAGATCAGGGCTCTAACTGTGTCACACATGTAGCCTGGAGAAGGTATGGAAAACCAACCCAAAAACCCACAGAGTCACCATTGAATGACTTGTTCTCCTTCTGTATTCCTAGTGTGTTCATATTTTGAGTGAATCTGAAACAAAAGCATTGTTTCTCAATACTACTATCTCTGTTGGTTGAGAGCATCAGGTTTATTTCCTAATTGATAATAAACCTGAAGGACACATTCTGGCTGATAGAGCATGGAGTCAGACAAGGACAAGATTGGAGTCAGTAGTTAAGCAGCAGCAAAGAAACATGAAGTTTCTTGATCCTGCAGGGTCCGGGGGAATCTTCACGAGCCGGCTCCCCCCCGGACCGGGGTCCCTGGTCCGCGTAATTCCACCGGATTCGGGGCGGGCGGCCCCCAGGGTCTCGCGGCATGGCGTGAGTCTCATAGCCACAGAGATTCAGCAGGAAATAATAGTGGGACGAAGAAACAAACTGGAACTCCATCTCTGTTCTGCCAGGGAGGTTTATTTGGGGTAGGGGGAGAGAGTGACAGGGAAAGGAGAAGGGGAGGGAAGCAGGGATGGGGTAGGGGCTGCCAGCGCAGAGATGGAAGACCTCTCTCTGACACAGACACTGGCTTATAAGGGGAAAGGAAGGGGGCGGGACTGTCCCTCTCAGAGCCAGTCCCAGGAGGAGGAAGGGAAAATTGGCAGAGGGTACACACCAATAGCTTTCAGGTACAGCATGATGCATATTTCAAAATGAACCAATAGCATACAGGGCAGGGTGTCAGAGACTGAAATAGTTCATGCCTCAAACATTGATATAAAGTTTTGCTCATTATAACAAAAAGTGTATAAAGAAACTACAATCAAAGAAGCCTCCCTGAAGATACCTGACTGGGACTTTGGACTGAGTCAAACTGCTGAGATTAGATAAAGGGAAACCTATTGTTCAGTCATCTCAGGCTGAGGGAAAGGAATGCATACACAAAGGCCAAAGCCACCAGCTGCACTGAGAATCATCCCTGGCTGAGTTTGGGGTGGGGGCAGAGCACAGCTCACAGAAGCCAGATTTACACAAACTGGCCCAGCTGTGGAACCCCCAACCCCACAGGCCACATCCACGGGACTTTCACGTGAGAGGCAGCTGAGGGGGAGTCACAATCTATCAAAGACCCCCCAGAGTGCTAGGCCTTGCACCACAGGACTGCAGGTGATGCAAGCAGAGTCTGCTACAAGAGACTGCCCCTCCCCTGGGGGGACATGCCTGGACATTGCCCCTGGCCTGAGTGTATATTAACCCATGGCATCCTGTGATTTTGGGGGGACCACCACCACCAAGAAGACCGGCTGGAGAGGATCAACGCAACATCGTTGGGATCCACGGATGGTGATATTTTCTCTTTCCTTCTTTCTGTCCCCCCCACCTCTTTTCCTACTTCTCTTTTTCTCTCTTTTCTTCCCTCTCTCTCTCATATTTTCTATTAAATAAAACCCATACTATTGACTGGCATATGGTCTCGTTTGTACCTTAATTCGGGCAGAGTTATTTCCAAAGAACCTTAATAATTGGATCATAACACAGGGAAACAAAGGGAGCACATGGAGATCTGAAAATTGCATTACTACAGTTTCTCTGGAAATCTTCAGCAAATTTGTATAAATTATTTCTGACATAAACTTCCTTAAACCAGAAAGTTTCACATCTTTATATGAGGATACTGATATAAAACAAAAAACAAAAACACAAACAGAGGAAAACCAAAAGAATTTTGCATGTGTTAATTAGGCTCTGGAATGCTCTCACATGAGTTTGTGAAAGGTATGCTATATATATGTGGGAGGCCTAGGAAGGGCCAGATTATTGATGTCCACTTTATAGTTTTATATACCACACAATTAAAAACTAGTGTTTTCACTTTATAGACTTGGTTTGCTATTCTCCTGCACTGATTATGTACTGTATAAACTTCAAGAGGAAATGATCTTTGATAGATGATTGCAATCAGGATGATAATATATAATTTTGATTAACCAAAGGAGTTTGATTAATTTTGACTATAGAATTAGAATAATCCTATGCTGGAAGAAAGAACTTCTTGCTGTCATTCAAAAGGAGTAATAACATAGATAGAAGATAGTTTATTTACAATTCATACAAATACTGAGCTGCAGCTTTCCTAAATTTTGTCAGGAAAAGGTAAACAAAACAATGTTGTAAAGTAAATTCAATATCAGAGATATATTTACAAGAATATACATTGCATGCATTATCTATTGCCTGAGATCTCTGGAATAACCCTCATTTATTTGTGTTTCATTTCTTAAAAGACTAAAGTGACCATTATGTTCAATATCTTTCTTTCAACCTTTTTTCCCCTGTGCTACCTATGGTGCCATTCCCTCAAAAGTCACACTAAGTGCAACACTGTGTGTTGTCCTCTTGATGGTCTGTTATATACTGTATGCATCCATGAGTGTCTGTTTTAACTGAAAGTCAGTTCTCTGTATTCATTTTTGTAGATATTCCTAAAATTTCCTTGGAATTGTTAAGGGTCATATTGCACATTTATTTGATTAACCGTTTTTTGGGCATAATTCCATAACATGATCTTTCTACTTCTTTAACAAATAGGATATCTACAAGTAGCATGAAAGACCAGGAGAAACAGTACTGGGCAATGCACACTGCATTATGATCAAAAAGATTAATGAAAGCAGCCCATAAAGTTATGATGGGCTGCTGGCTATCATTAAAATCAAAAAATGACCCTTGCATTCCTATTAATTTGAGAACAATTAGTAGAATAAGTGGTTATTCAAACAAGACAGCAGAGGTACCCAACTTTAGAGCTGACACAGATTGCAGTGGAGTAAAGGACTACAATTTTAAATGCAGGATGTGTTAAACTCACATTACGGATTGCATTTGTTTCTCCTCTATTCTCCTGAATTAATTCTGTGACAATAATTAACTTTATGCAAAAGATCAATATTCCAGTGCCAAACAGAATCACATCCACTGTGACAGAAAGACACTTACAATGCATTTCATTCTGTTTTATTGATTTAGTTGGTGTTTTCTACTGTAAATTTAAGCAGAACTGCCAGGGTTACAGAGACTAGAAGTGATAAAGATACCTTTCAATCACTTTCTGTGCATGCCTGGATGGATTCAGGACACAGAGCATATGTTCTAAATCAGATAGACACAAAGTCTATTATAAAACCACAACCTAATACTCCCTTCTGGCCTCAGTGTTTGGTCCGGCACGTAGACATTCTCATCTCTATTACACATAGCTAGGAAAAGTACCCTGAAAATCTGTTATGGTAATATCACCATTTGCAATTGCAACTTATTGGAACATTGAAAAATGTTATGCATTAGGGTTAGCATACAGTGATAAACAAAAGCATGTTTTCAGTGCTATTGCTCCAAAGAACGTTGAAGGTTAAATACAATTTGAACCACAGACATGAGATATGAAATGCATTACAAAGTTTTATTACTACTGTAATAACAGCGAGGAACATTCCAGTTATAATGGATAAGAAACACTTCAAACAGTTGAGAAGATGCTCCTAGGGATAAATTTTAAATTAATTTGCTCCCAGCTTTTGGCTGCAACACCTGCATGTAAATACAGAGGCTTGCAGCACAAGAAAAAAAAAAAGAGTCTGTGTTAGAAAAATTTAAAACGTAAGTAATAAATTATTATTATGAATTCTTAAGTATTCTTTTTAATGCCTCTTCGTGGCTCATTCTGAGGCTTGCTTACATTCCTGCCTGCCCTTGGGTGTATAATGTGAGGATGGCTATAACCAACATTCCCCTCAGAAATAAGAAGCTTCAGATTCCAAGGTCTCAGTCAATGCATTCACTCCTCAGAGCTCTGTGAACTCTCAGAGGCACTTTTTAGTGTAAGCAAACAACACAGAACTCTAGACTGATGAATACAGCATACAGATAAACCAGAGAGCAATTTTCTAATTTAGATGCAAGAAAAAGCATCACATTTTTGTTCTGGTTTCAAAAAAAAAAAAAAGGTCCACAGTTAACTTTTTATGGTTTGTAAAAATTAAAGGATATTTGGATCAGATTACATTAATTTAAAATGCCAAGATCAGGAGCTTAGAGACTGTGCAAACTAGAATAGTTAAATACTTAAAAGCAAACTAGAATAGTTTAAATGCTTCACAACCCAGTATACCTGTACATATTTTGAAACTGAAAAATCTCTCTCTTAGGTCCTTTAGAATCAAATCAGTAAAGTTTATGAGGGAGTTAAAAGTGAACTGAGTTAAGACAAATATCACCCAGTAGTAACCATTCAATGAAGTTGAACAACATTTCTCTAAAATTTGATCTGTAATTGCATGAATTTTGAAGGAAAAGAGAAAAAAAATAAAGCAAAACAGGCTTATTTTTTTTCCTTTTTTCTTTCCTTTTTTTCCTCTTTTTTTAAATCATAAACTAGCAAACACACAAACAAACTAACAAAAAAAAAAACAAAAACAAAAGGACGCACCAAAAAAAACCCTCAGGGAACACCCATATTGCTATAACTTAAAATAGAAATATAATTTTTTTATTATTTTACTCTCAGTAACGTATTCCAGATTTAAGCATAGTTAGGTATGAAATCTAAAAGCATTGTGACTATTCCGTTTCTTAACAACTGCTTATTCATATAAATTACAAACCACCACAAACCACAATGTTGCCTGCATTTTCTGCACGTTCTGTTATAGCAGGAACTGAAGGCTGCTTTGGCAAGAAAATTTTCTACTGTTTGAAGAAGTTTGCACATTTGAGTTTCTTTTTTCTGAACACTATCAGCATATCATGTCTCTGAGTAGCCAAAAAAACTCTCATAAAAACGCTAAGAGCAAGGAAGGCTTAAAGGTTTTTTAATAAAACAACACAGCTAATCAGATTCAAGTTACTAAATTTCAAGGCAAGAGTATGTTCATTTATTCTTTCTTGCCCGTTCAACAAAGTTCTAAACTTCCATTTTTCTGTTGTGAATTTGAATATTTTAAAGGAAATAAAATAATTTTTATATGATATGGCACAAAAAAGGTCTAAGCTCCCTTTGTTAACGCAATGAGCTGCCTTGAAAAGTACAGAAGTCAATGCAAATATTGATAGAAGCCTCCTAAACCTATAAACTACTCACAGAGCATGGAAAACTTTTCTTCTAAGAATGCCCAAATGAGTTATAAAGGAATACTTTATTTTTATGTTCTCATGGACCATTAAATCTTTTTTAAAGCAGTATTATTTTGAATCAGTAAGTTTTGAATGTATGAAAGTACAATATGCTGCAGTTGATACTGAAAAAAGCATTTATTATTCAAATATGTCTCTTCATAATTCATTCACTAAGGAGTAGTAACCTAGGTCTTAAAGTTGTGGACTATGCTTCTACAATTTATTCAGGCAAATAGACCTTTCAGGTTCTGGATGCAGTGTTAGACACAATTTATCAATACAGGCATTCTTATTAGGCTCTTGTCATTTAATATAGTGCTGGTGAACTTTTCCTCCTTTTGTTTCATTTTTTATCACAGTTTCTGAAATGACTATATTGTTGCACTGTTGTCTGTGAGAGACCACAAATGCAAACTGTTCTGGGTCTAAACATTGCAGAAGAAATAATTGTAGTGGAAATGATTTCAGTACAGATTTACTTTTTTTGAGAAAGTCATTGTGGTGTTAAATCTGTTATTCTTGGAAGATAACAAAAAACTGTTCCTGTCTTCCAGATCCTGCAGCACTGAGAAATCAGAATCAACTGGTTCCCACCTATTTGAAGTCCAAATCAGCAGTAAAATGAGGTTTTTCTCGCTCTGGGGAGGCAGGGAGACCCCGAAAACCCCAACTAAAAGAGGTCCCCGCCGGGTGGCTTCCACGCTGCGTGGGCAGAGCGGATCCGGGGGCCGGCGGAACCCGAGCTCGGGCTGGCTTCTCGAAGGCAGGATAATAGGAGCCTCGGCAATTAAAGGAAATGCAGTCTCTCAGCTTTTGGAATCCAGGGTTTATTGGTGGGAATGGCAGGAAGGAGAGGGCGGCTGGGACCGGGACGGAACGCGGGAGAGGTAAGAGCTGGATTCCGAGGAGCAGAGAGCACCGAACGGAAGCGAGCATGGGGTTAAAAGGGATGGAAAGATGGGAGGGGTTTTGAGAGGATAGCCAACCGGGACGCTGGGGATACAGAACTGGCAGATAAACTGAGGAATAGGGGTGCAAGGGGGGCAGATACAGAACTTTTAAAACCAATAATAGCACTGCGGGTAAAGAACTTTCTAGCTATTAACTATATATGGGATAAAGAGGAGGAGAACTTCAAGAACCAATACCTCTGATTCCTGACCCATATTCATGGGGCTAGCCTCAAAGCTTGTCGGGGAGACGATTTTCTGTCACCCTAACCAGAAGGTTTCTTCAAACCCAGGGGGGTTTGCTGGTTATTTCAGACTCTAAGCTCACCTGAGTGGATCTCACTGCTACAGTAAAACCTTCTTCATATAATTGCATCATTTTGTCACCGTGAAAGTTTACTGCTCTGGCTGAATTCAGAACTAAAACGAGCTGTGATGACCAAAATTTTCTTCCTCTCATGTAGACAAGGTACTTGCAATCATCTGAAAGAGCTTCTTATAGCAATGGCTTAAAGGTGCTATAGTACTGGCTAAAATATTATGACATGAGACAGGCAAGAGAGCTTAAACTCTAAAAATATTTATTTGAGAAAGCACAGAGGAAATAAGTGTTATCATTTCTTACATGTGCTGAACCAAGGGAAAGAGTTTTAGCTAGAACCTTGCTCAGAATGACAATTTATGCTGTAAGCTAAAATTTGTGCCAGAACTGGGATGTGCAACCAGTACTCTCAAGGTCTCCTTTTGACATTTAAACCTCAAGGATAACCTTTGTTTTATTTTATGCTATGCTAGAAGGATTTTATTTACTGGAAGCAAAACCTTAGTCTCCTGTTAAGGCCTTGTAGGGGCAGCTAGTGTGCTTTCACATTACAGAAAAGAAGTAGGATTTTTTATCTGTGCAAAAAGGTACACACAATTTCCTTTTATCCCAGAAATACAGTACAGACTCCTCATGGTATTACACTTCAGTTCTAGCCGGGCTGATCTGGAAAGGAATCATGAGCATAATTTGTGGCATTGTTGTGGTTGGTTGAAGTATTGAAGCACCAAACAGTCCCTTGGTCACTGCCTTCCCACCCCTCTCCCCTGCTTTCCCCCAGCAGGATGGGGAAGAGAACTGGAAGATCAGATGTGAGGAAAAAACCTGTGGTTCAAGATAAAGATATTTTAATGAATAAAGGAAAGTGACAAAACGCAAGTGATGCAAAAGCATCACTCACCACCTTCCACAAATATGCCCATGTGCAGCCAGCCTCAATGAAATGGCTACTTTAAAGATATTAGTCCCTATTTTTCTGCTCTAAAGATGAAAAATAGAGATCAACTACCACTAACAAGCTCGTACACCTTCCTTGCTTTCTGGGTGGGTTTTTTTTTGGTTTTTTGGGTTTTTTTGGTTTTTTTGTTTTGTTTTTTGGTTGGTTTGTTGGTTGGGTTCGTTTGTTTATTTTTTCTTTTTCTTTTTCAGTTTTTGTTTGTTTGTATTTTTAATTTTTTTTATTATTATTTTCATCTACCCCTCTAATCCATCTCCAAGGGACTTATGTTAATGAAATAAAAATCTGTTCTTATAAATTTCTTATTCAGTTTTACAGATCATGAGGTTTGAGCTATTCAGATAATGTCAGCAACCGTTCTTAAAGCTTATTTTATCCAGTGTGAACTGACCCTAAACTGAATGTTTGTCACTAAGAAATAGGAAGTTCTAATGAGTTTATTATCATTGTTAAAATTTTTTCTTTTTGGAATTTGTTTTCATACACTTGCATGAGAATGCTTTGCAACATAATAACTCAGAATGCACAGGAGGTGTCAGTTTCTGTTCTATTAGCTACTGTCATGTGAAATACTTATTTTTAGGTCCTTTTTAAGTGCAGGTAAAGTTGTAGCTGAAAGAGACTTTGACTTATTGCCATCTAGGACTACTTTACCTTGTTAGTTTAGCCATTTGACACAGGAGGCCTGAACATATTTACAGAGATCATAAAATTTAAGTAACCATTCTTGGGGGTGTTTAGTGGTCTAGATTACTGACATCCAACTTAGCCTGAGAGTTTAAACAAGTCACTTTTTCATTGTTCCTTTTCTAAAAGACTGTAAAAACCCCATATACCTGAGTGCCTTGGCAGATGTCTACCTCAGGCATGTAGGTTTTTATGTTCTAATGCAATTGGTTTTAATTCATTACCTAAAACAGTTGGGTGCATTCGAATTTTCTCAGCTTAAAACTCATAAGTGCGACAATTTCACTTTCAAAATGTCAGTTATTAACTTTAAGTCATAATAATGTAGCTGTCTGTATACTTTGGATTTTAAGATACAAAACTCTCGTTTTATGCTTACTGCCCAAAAACTCAGGCAAGAAGAGTTATTGTTTTCTTAGCTTTACCTTGCAGCTGTCTGCAGGTCTCTTTTTGGTCTCTCAAAATTACGATGCAAGGGGCTCTTGCCAGGGAGCAGCAAAGTGGCTGTTTGGGAAAGCAAACGGAGGTGGGAGCCAAGGATGAGAGACAGGAGAGACAGGGGCAGTGCCCTCCCAGGTGAGGAGAGCAAGCCCAGCATGCCTGGCAGGAAGGGCAGAGCAGGTGTGGAGATCAGCCAACACCTCCATGCTCAGAGAGCAAAGCTGCAGGGAGAGAGCAAATCCGGGATCAGGCACAGGGCTGAGCACAAACACAGCTGCCCCAAGGAAGGAGAAGCCTTCATAAGGGTCAGGGGCAAAGGCCTGAGTTTAATGCAGCTCCCAAACAGGGCAGTAGGGGAGAATGAAGACAAGGCTTCTAAAAATTCTTTTGATGGAAGCACCTTCCGAGGTCTCACAGCTGCACCATATCAGCTTTTAGCCCAGATTAATGAGCAGAGGGAGAAGAGATTGCAAGGTCTGCTGATGCAGGTAGAACCCTGACAGCTGTGAGGCACAGTGAGTCTTAGAAAGTGTAGAACTGGTGAAGGCATCTCATCTGTTTAGGCAAATTTCAGGCTCACTACAGTGTGAGAGAAGATTTGGGTGGCAGAAGATGGATGAGTGAAAGTTTTAGATCAGGTAATGTAGCTTGCAAGAGCTCTCAGTAGGACATTCTTTACTTCTCGCACTCTCTTCAGCTATTCTGCTACATTCTTGGTCTGGGCTATTTGCTTTCAGCCTGAATTTAAATATGCAACTGTGAAAAATTGAAGATTTTGTGCACTGAAAATGAGCAGCACCTGGTTATGCTGCATCATTTATAAAAGCCATTTCTACTCAAAGATTACTTTCAGTTGTAAACACATGAAGAATTCATAAAGGAAGGTTTACCAAAAGAAAAATTCTTTGTGAAGATGTTATTCTGACAAGGCTCTGTGTACAATTTCTTCTCCCTACTTGCTTACATGTAAATTCTGACTTCAAAAGACATACGTTCAGTGGATTTGGAGGTTGTTTATTTTTTTGTTTTTAAGACTCAAAATACTACTTTCTAAACAAAACCTTGCAGTATCAAATAAAATGTGAACTGCATTTGGTCTAACACTCCATTTTTAACCCTTTTTTTTTAAATTCACTGGAATGGAGTAACATTACTGTGTCTTCAAATGCACAGTAAGTTCAAAACTCTTGCCTGGACCACAGGTGGCAGTACATGTTTAAATATGAATATATATATAAGCACCTTGTGTCAGTGCAGAAAGAAACTTGGTTGTTGCTTGTTCTGGTTCAGCTAATTGAGATAAAATATTATCTTCTTAGACTGTGTGAAGACAAACCTGAGTTTAAAAGGTTGGAATATGTGTAGTAAAGGAACATTGCAGCACATGAGAATGTCCTAAAGTAACTGTGATTACAAATAAATGACACTAGAACAGGAAAAAGTTCTGTATTTTGTCTGCTCTGAATTCTGATTGGCATTTTTAAAAGCAGATTAATTAGTTTATCAAAACTAGACATGGATGGATTTATTAATGGCTGCATTCTTATGTATGCCTGTATGAGCTCTGTGGCTAGCACAGGTTCTTCCCGTGGGAACATTTTGCTATATTTCATAAACAAGATAAAGTTTGGATGTTTTGCAAACAGTTTCTCCGGATTGAGTGAGTTCGGGCTTGGCCAATTGTGCCTAGGGGGAGGTCTCGGGCTGACCAATCTGGGGCACTTCTGTAGACTCTATATATATGGAATTCAAAACAATAAAGTTCCTTTTCTCCTCTCTTTCCTTGTCTGAGAACTTGGGTCAGTCCTCAGCTAGCCGCTCAACAGCGACAGAGCTCGAGTATTTTTCTCCTCTGCTTTGGATTTGTTTAATTTTTTCTAAAAGTAGACAGTGATTACTAACAGCCTTTAGTATAACTACCAGAGGCTGACTCAAGTTTTCAAGACACTATTATTCTGAAGTATTAAAGTATGCTTTTTGAGACCAATAACAAGCCATTATTTTTGTTGTCTGTAATAAATAATATACATGCACTAATTAAACACTTTCATTATTGTAGCACTCTTTACTACAGATGTCTGATAAATTCTGAGCTATAAAGTGGTTAAAATGCTCATAATGAAATCATAAAATGGAAAAAAGTACTAAGAGAACAGCTTTTAGGCTTTGTTTTTACATTTGAGATTCATCCTTCATTAGCAAAGCAGCATCTATGCATTCAGGAAGAGTGATCCAAGGCTTCCTTTTACCTGCTAATCATCCTAAATGGCCAGAGAGAAGTATGGAGGGGAGAGTGTTTGAAAAATGATGTAGCTACAACACCATTACCCCATATGCTTCCAGATATTATTTAATTTTTCTTTCTATAGTGTCAGAAAATAAGGGGAAAAAAGTTATGATTGCACATCTGAAAATAGCTATAGTAGAATTTCTTGTCTCTAGAAGGAAAGGATCTTGAATTCAATTTCTGCAAAATACTTAAATCTCATTTTATTGCAAAAGGTTTTGTCTTTTCAGTTATGTAAAGACAGGCCGTGTCTTTTCCAATGTAAAGAGAGTATCTGGATCATAAATCTGTTTTTAAAATGCCATCAGGTCACTATTTTCTGACTCCAATTACTAGTTTACTCAAAAACTACATTTAAAAAGATTTTATAACAAAGAGGTTTGGCACATTTGTTATTGAATTATTATTTTTTTCCTTGGACATTTATACAGAAAAGTCTAGGCCTCTTCTGTCTTTATTTTGCAAGGTTAATATAAAATGAATGAAGTTTTAAATGAGCAGCTCTCCAAGGACCATATTTAGGAGTCTTTCCTTAGCATTTTCTTGATTAATTCCTTTTTCTTAAATATATGCATATATGTTTGTGTGTGTGTGTATATATATATTTATATATAAGTTGAGTACAGTATTATATTAAAACTCCTCTCAATTCTCTGTACAATGTAATTATCAACTTACTTCCTTTGGTGAAAAATATCTTACCAGAAAATGCACAGTATATCTGAGGATTACATTTACTTTCTCCATGAAGCTTAACATTCAGCCACCTATTAATTGGTATCCTCATGTTTTTTTCTGTCTCTTTCACTTCAAATTCATTATCTCAGAAAAATACTTCAGCTATAGCATCTTCAAGTGCTGAACTTCAAATGCAATATCACTACATTTTTAACCTGTTTCCCCGTAGTATTAAATCACCTCAACTGATGCCTTAAATCACTAGTAAAAAATTTTTAGACGCAGACACACAGTATAGGAAAAGGGTATTACCTTGGTTTAATAGGATCCCAGATGCACACCAACAAAAAAAGCCCCGACGATATCCCCCGTATACAATTTATGGACAGCCTAGATTAGAATACCTATCTAAAAGTCTCCAATAAGAAGTCTAACAAATGAAGTAATTGCCCCCTTATTAAAATTACCTCCCCTCAAAAAGGTTACTACTTAGTTTACAAAAACATGTCTCAGTGATGGGGGGCCCTGTTCAAGGTTGGTGCCTCATGCTTTTGAGATTGTGGGGTTTGTTTTGTCTTCTCCAAAGAATTCTGAGCAGGTCAAGGGTACTAGGGTGATAAACATGTAGGGTTAAGATACAGAGAGTAAAAAGTACAGGAATGGGGAAGGGTAAAAGGATATATATAAAGAGAGTATAAAAGTAAAATGAAAAAGGGCAAAAACCCATCAGGCATCACAATGTTAACTAATTGTTTGTTTGTTTTCCTAGGTTTGGTTTGTTTTGGTTTTCAGTATCAGTGCTCCTCCTGGTTCTAATCTTAATATATTTCACTAGTACTTCTGTCCTTTCTGCAAACACCAGTAATGAAAATGTGATTTAAAAAAAATTAAAAAGAGGTATTTCCAGATAGAAAGTAAAGATCTTTCATGGATGGAGTGTTGAGATGTTGAAGATTTTTAGACACAAGTAGAAGAGTTGAATGAACTCTTATATAGCTACACTGATATGTTGTACATAAAGCCTCCACAAATTCTGTTATGTATGTTCAAACAGTGTATGACTAAAAACAGTAGGGCTTTTTGGCACTGGGAAAGGTTAAAAAATGTTTGAAATAACCAGTCCTACTGTTTCATTTGCAAATGGCTGTGTGCAAGTTTAAGTGGTTTTGACTGCTACTTACCACTTTCCTAATTTTCTCAACAAAATGTAACTTCTGGCAAGGTAATACATAGAACTCATCCACATGTGTGATAGAGGTTTTATTACAGCTTAAAGGCACTCTTGCAGTAAAAGATAATTTCTTTTAAACACTATGTACCTTTGAAATTGTTTTCCTTTTACTCCACTGTTTTCCTATGAACTAAGGAAATATTACACATCTCCACAAATCACAGGACTTTCATATATTTTATTCATGTAACATTCCACATCATTAAACTATCATTAAAAATGTAAGTTATGGTTATTAATAAAAAAGGTGCAATAGGTGTAAAACATTTGGTATCACATTTTATTTGAGAAAATAATAGAATAGTCTGACAATTAAAAAATCTTTAGTGTTTGATCTAATGTTAGTGAGTGTATTTTACTGTACAGGGATTTTAGAACTTCATTAATGCTGTGCCCCACTTCAGATGGTATGAGAGAGCAATCAATAGTCATGAGTAGTATAAAGAGATCAGATATTTGCATACATCTAAGAAACCTGCTTCAAGGGGTTCAGTCACATTGAGATTTTATTCAAATTGTCATATCATCAAAGCCAAAGAGGAAAAAAACTTTCCATTAGCTTGAACTTATGATCTGGAGTTGTTTTTATTATTATTACATTTCACTTGATGATTGTGAATACAGGAGAACTGAGAAGCCACTACAGCCAAACAATTGGTATATCTTTTAAGGGAGGTTTGATAAAACAACTCACAATAAAGGCCCAGTAGAAGAAAATTTTATAATTGAAAAATGTCTGCTAATACACAATGTTATTTAGTTACTGTTATTTTTAAAATTAAATTTAACCCTAATCAATATAGAGACAAAATTTAGATTGGTTTAGATTTACTTCTACATTTTGAAACTATTGGATGTTCATTCAGTAGTATTACCTTGTTGTATTTCATGACTAATATTTCAGGTTCCTAATTCTGGATTATATTCCTTCAGAAAACTAAGATAAAATTTTTCTTTCATTCATTTTGCAACCAAAATATTGCAGAAATGCAACATGCTATAATCGTGCACGACAAAATCCAGTGTTCATAAATGCTAGAAAAGCTCCTTGAGACACCTACAAATCCACTTACATGAATACCCAAAACCATCATAATCCTGCAGCCTATGCAGGTGCCTGAAATTTTAGCCTGATGGAGTCAGAAACTCTCCATTCTTCTGCTGTATTAACCTGAGAGGACTCTCAATGCCATGTACGGGCAGTGTGAGCCTCGCTGATGACATTCCTGCGGGATTCAGTTCAGCACAATAACTTGCCATGTGATCAATGCATGCGATGCCCTGTGTGGCAGTCAAAGGAGCTGACAGGATTGCAGAGGTGCTGTTTTCTGTCTGGGACCAGGCTGGCTGCACCAGCAGTGCTAACAGCTGAAGTAAACAGTAGAAGGCTTGGAAGTGATCTTTTAGTTGAAAAGCACTACTGAAATGTGTAAAAATTGAAATTGTAATGGCTTCTATTGATAATGAAATAATGATAACAGACACACTTTTTCTTTCTAGAAATAATTTCCTAATGAAACCCTTTTGATTTAGATAAGTGCCTTACACATATGGTTAAGGGCCTAAATCATTAAAATGCATGACTTCTCTCTCTACACTCACAGAGGTACTGTGGATACTGCATAAAAGCTCTGATGTTTCACTGATTACAAAAAAAGAGAAAATATTAGGCTATTTCATACAGTTTTTGCTGTGTGCATGTGTGGTTTGCCCTGACATCTTAATTGTAACATCATTAAATTAATGTCCTATTTCTGAAGCACAAATTTAACAACAAGCAATAGTAGGTATTGAACAAGGAATACAGTTTACTGTATTGTTATTTTTGTAACCGTTTGTAAAGAGGTTATTAGTGACTGAGCTCAAATATCTTTTACACTTGAAAAAAGAAAGAAATACAAACAGAAGGCCAATGTCAAATAAAATACTTCAGGGGTCAATGAGTAGGAACTCTTTTCCTGCATGTTTTATAGTTCCCTTCATGATTCAATGCAAGAGTGAAAAAGATCAGCACAGGGAAAAAATGCAAGACTTAAAAATACCACATTTTTCTGGTCCTACTTAGTATACCCTATTAACTTTTTGGCCTGTTGATGCTTCTGTTGATAGAAGGCACAGTTTCTCCATGGTATCCTATTTTATTTAAAATGTACTGCATTTTAAGTTATTGTTTCCTCTGCTCAACCTTGTTACCTCTTTCCCTCTGTGCCCTTCAAGAGAGAGTAATTCATTAGACAAACCTGTAATACACTATTATGCAAAGTTACTCCCCTTATCAGTGAAATTGCCTTCTCACAGAGGTGCTTCCAGGGCAACTTTTCTTCATGGGTGACAGAAGAAGAATACTCAACCAGCTAGAAAAACATAGATAGTGTAGCTTAACATGCAATTTTTATATAGTAACAGCTTGCATAGGGAGTGTTTTTTCCAAAATGAGGTTGTTTTATCACTTATTAGGCTCTAATTGTACTTTCCTACCTCATGATATTCAGATGTGGTACCACACCACCCTACCATATTGCCTATTATTTGTAATTCCTGTTTTGAATCTCAAACACAGAGCACGGGGAATTTTACAGCTTTTAAAGTCATGCTGCTTTTGAAAATGCTAACTCAGGCAACTGAACTGCTTTCTCCTTTAGCTCTTTGCATGGCTGGAAGTTGATACTGAGTAAAAGCTGGGTGAAGGAGACACAATCACAGCTCTCCAATATTACTGACCTGAGGAGCTGCAGAGCAGCTAACAGGGCAATGGAAGTGAAGGCACAATTCTGTAATGGCAGGCTGATGAAGCTGCTCAGCTTCAAATTGCAAAAAGCAAGTCTGATCTCCCCAAAACTACTTTTCATCAATTTTTACCATCAAGTCTCCCGAAAACAACAGGTGTCAGTCTGTATTTAGAATGCCAGCAATCTCCAGGGTCAGCGAAGGGTATGACAGTGAGGTGTGGGCTACTCTAACAAGGACACCACTGAATGGATGAGAATGAAGAAGGCAATCAATTGTCAGCATCCTCACAACATGGAGCACAGAAATACTGCTGTCTACCGGTGAATTTGTAACCTGACAAACTCCTGACCAGTCTCAGCCACTGAATACAAGGTAGTGATTTCACCACACTTCTAAAACGAGAAGGAACAAAAAGCTTTTTTTTTTTTCTCCCCAGATTTTCTCATAGTGCCACTGCCTCTGGACAGAAAAGAACAGGGATGCGTGGTGTCTGAAATTCATACCTCTCTTTCAGGGAAGCACAAATTCTGTTTCTCATAGTTGCAAATGTCACTTAACAGTGAAAACTTTGCAGCACATTTTGTATGTTTTCACTGCCTTTAAATGACAATCAATGTCAATTGCCAGCTCATTACAAACCTTTTTTGGATCATCAGGAATGCAGTACCTGAGGGGATGGCCTTTCTTATTCTACTGAAAACCAATTGTACCTGCTATTTACTTTAAAGTACAAAATGTAGTCTACAAACTAGCAGACCAAAACAATGACTACATCAGACTCTAATTATTTCTGTTGGGAAATCTTACTTTCTCTATGGACATGAAATTCTCTAATGATCTTTAGCAAGAGAGAATTTAGCAATGACAGTCTATCTAAAGTAACACCATGTTTAGATCTATGGGTTTTTTTGCTTTACATAACAACTCAAATAAGGGAAGAATATTGCCTTCTCCTTGGAACTCATGCCATTCTCAAAAATTACAGAGTGAAAATTGGATACCTTTCTTATGAACAGTTTTCTGCTTAGTAAATGTTGCATAGGTTGGTGAGTTCCTTTTTTGTGAGTGGTGATATTTTTGTTCGTTTGTAATTTTATTGTTTTAGGGGGTTTATAATTTGTGTATTTACTTATTTATTGTCTTGATGAAAAGTGAGCTCAGTTCTTTAGACTGTGCCTTTGAGCAGCCAAGAAGTTCAGATGAAGTCAGCAAAAGAAACAAAGGTGCCTTTATGAGCAGTCTATGTGGTTGTCCCCATATTGTAAATCAAAACAGTTCTATTATTTACTCCAGCTTACATGGTCTAAGCCAATTCACTGTGGATTTGTCTAGCAGTGAAGTGCTCAGTCATGGTTACAAAATATCTGCTCCACCTGTTAACATAGGGTTAAAATGTTAGTTAAAAATAGGCTTTAGGAATGGGGATAGGTAAGCACTGCATGTACGGGGTGGGGCAGAGGGGGGAGGAGGGGTGGAACCAGGCCTCTGCGTTTACCGAAAGTGTCTCTAAGGCTATTGAGAGATCACTCCAGCCAGCACTGCCTGGTGCTGTACAGAACGACCCTTCTCACACCCGTGCCGGTGTATGACACATATTCTCACTCACCCACAGAGTTGGATAGCTCGTGCGTCACCAGAGACAAAGAACTCAGAGCGCTCAGTCAGCTGGATATTCCAGAAGTTTATTCTGAAGGGGTCCAGGATGAAAGAGAGAGAGAGACCCTCGTTGTCTATATTTATAGGGATAGCTGGAGGGTCAGGTAAGAGGAGGCGGGGGGAACATCACAACCAATGGGGAGAAGGAAGGGATGGGATCAGGGCTTAGGTTACAGCTGGGGGGATTTACATAATTTGGGGAGGGACCATCGTGTTCTCCAGAGGGGACACTAGGATGTCTCCCACCAGTGAAGCCCTGCTGTACTGGAACCACTCGGCTCCCCAGCAGTTCCTGAGGTGGTATTATCTACCACAACATCTCCCCCTTCTTTATTTAAAGGAAAGGCCTCCCCTACTTGCTTAGTTAAACACTTATTGAGGCAACCGAACAAGCTTAGAACAAGGAAAATTATTAGGATCACCCACAGTCCAGTTTTGACTAAGGATGTTAGCCATCCTTGAAGTCCCCATTGTCCGAAAAGATCGCCAATCCAGTCTGCTTCCTTTTCTGTCTTCAGTTCTTTGATTTGATCCTTTATTTTCTGTATCGTCGTGTGGATGCTCTGGCTATGAGATGACAGGTTAAAGCAACACAGTCCTTCGAATTCCTCACAGCTATGTCCATGGGCTAATAAAAGAAAATCGATGGCTGCTCTGTTTTGCAGTGTTGCATGCCTGGTGGTTTCTTCATCTTCAAGAAGTTGAGAGAGGGCACTCAAGGTTAGGTTAGCATGCTTTCCGAGCCAGCACTCAAGGTGGCTAAGTTCACCTAAGGCTTTTGCTGCTGCTACTCCAGGCAGGAAAAACGATGCAGCAATCCTTTTAGACAATGACCAATTGATAATTTCGCTATCACAATTAGGATCTAATTGTTGTATATTTCTTTTTTGGCGGGCCAATCGAGTATGGTTTCTCCAATGTAGAATTTGGGTTTTGTTGGGTGCTAGTACAGAAAGCCTGCCAAGAGTGCACGGTCCCCCTTGGAGCTGGGATGGGATTTCAAGCAAAAATCATTAAAAGATGGTTTTCTGTTACTTCTTTCTTTTTCCCCTCTCATCCCCCCTTTTTTTCATAAGACACAGGTAATAAGGTTGTGGGTTAGGGAAACACATGAGGGTAACAGATAAGGGATTTGTGGGTTAGGGGAACTGCTTGAAGGCGGCACAAATAGCTGTTCACGTGGCTGGAATCTTGCGCCGACGTCTTCTCCAAGCGGCACTGGTTTCTTTGTCTGGGGTTTCTTTGTCAGTGTCTGGTGTGTCATTTTTCGTCTGCTCAGGAGCTGTTACTGACGGTCGGAGGTAGGGTTTTACATATTTTCCTGGTATCCACTTGGGTCCTGAAGGTGTGGAAACACAAGCATATCCCCTCCCCCATACAATTAGTGAAAAAGGGCCTGATATTTGATGGCTTTCTGGATCTTTGATTAACACTGGCGGTTGTTCTTTTAATTTGGCTTGGGTTGAATTAGTAAAATGCCGGAATACAGGGGGGTCAGGCTCTTCAAACGAATTGTTTAAGAAATTTATTGTAAAAAGGGCTTTGCAGAGTCTCATAATGGGAGAATTGAGTTCTGACCCTCCCTGCTGTTGGTCTAGGACCTTCTTAATTGTCTGGTGTGTCTTCTCAACTATGGATTGTCCTGTGGGGGAGTGGGGGATACCTATAATGTGTTTGATGCCCCATGAGCTAAAAAACTCTTGAAGTTTGTTAGAGATGTATGCTGGACCGTTGTCAGTTTTTATCTCAGCAGGAACGCCCAGGGTAGCAAAAGCAAGGAGAAAGTGCTTTATAACATCTCTTGCCTTTTCTCCTGCATGGGCAGATGCAAAAACAGCTCCAGAAAATGTGTCTACAGAAACGTGTACATATTTCAATCTGCCAAACTGGGGGACATGGGTCACATCTGTTTGCCAGACTTCACAGCTGCCTAGACCCCGGGGGTTAACCCCGGACCCTAATGATGGCATTTGGTAGCTCTGACAGCTAGGACAGGTTGCTACAATTGCTCTTGCTTGGTTACGAGGTAGTTTAAACATTCTCATCAGTGCTGGTACATTCTGATGGTAAAATTGGTGGCTCAGCTTTGCCTGAGCAAAGGTGTCTGGAATGTTAGGAGCTTTCACCGGCATAGCCAGAGCGTCTGCCCTCCGATTCCCTTCAGCAACTGGTCCAGGGAGATCGGTGTGTGACCTCACATGCATCACATGGAACGGCTGCTTTCTGTGGGAAAGCAGAAAAACAAGTTTTGAGAGCAGTTTATACAATTTAGGATTTGACACTTCTTTTAGCCAGGCATGTTCTGCTCTGGCGACTACCCCAGCTACATAAGCTGAATCTGTTACCAGATTAATAGGTTCTTCGAACATCTCAAAAGCTCTAACAGCAGCCGCAAGCTCCGCAATTTGCAGTGAGCCTTCGATTATTTGGATATCGTGCTTCCACACTTGCGTTTCGGGATGCTTCCAAGTCACGACTGACTTTTGGGATTTCCCGGAGCCATCTGTAAAAACAGTTAGAGCTTTGAGAGGGGTTCGACTTTGAAGTTCTTTTGGGGCCAAATGAAAAGCCGAATTGAATAATTTATGTTTTGGATGATGATTTGAAATCTTGCCTGGATAACTATCCAGAGCAACTTGAAGGTGTTCATTTGTTTGGAGTACGTTTGCTAAGGATTCATTTTCCAATGATGGATAGATGCAGGTGAAATCACACCCTGCAAGGGTACGGAGGCGTGCTCTGGCTCTCATAATTAGTTGGGCTACTTGTTCCTGTCGTGTTGTTATGGTTTTGAGTGGCTGATGTGATAAGAAGATCCACTCTATTATAAGAAGTGGGTCTTTTTGTGCAGTGTCCCATTGAAAAATCAGTCCATACAGCCTAGGTGACTCACCCAGAACGATGAAATTAAAAGGCAACTCAGGACTTGTCCGATGGGCTTGGCGAGAAGACAGGGCAAGCTGTACCTTAGCGATGGATTCCCGGGCCTCTTCTGTGATGACTCGGGGCGAGTCCAGGTGGTCACAGCCTTTCAGGAGGTTAAACAGTGGAGCAAGGTCTTGCGTAGTAATTCCCAGCAGAGGACGAATCCAGTTTATAGAACCACACAGTTGGTGCAAGTCTCGGAGTGTCCTTGGGTTGTTTTTGATGGTGAGCTGCTGGGGTACGATGGTCCGTTCGCTGATGCGGAGTCCCAGGTAGGTCCACGGGCAGGTACGCTGAATCTTTTCCTGCTGGATCTCAAACCCTGCTTTCTCAATGGCTTGAATAGTTTTTTCTAGAGTTAAGTTCAGGTATTTATCATTTGGTGCACAAATCAACACATCATCCATGTAGTGGAGAATGATAGAACGTGCAAACTCTTTGCGGATGGGGGACAGGACGCGAGCCACATACCATTGACAAATAGTTGGAGAATTTTTCATACCCTGGGGTAACACACACCAGTGGTATCTGCGCTGGGGGGCTTCCTGGTTTAGGGATGGCACGGAGAAAGCAAACCGAGGAGCATCACTTGGGTGTAGGGGGATTGTGAAGAAACAGTCTTTAATGTCAATGACAGCAAGCTTCCAATTCTGAGGAAGCATTGAGGGCGAGGGCAGGCCAGGCTGTAGGGGTCCCATATCTTCAATGACTTCATTGATTTTCCTGAGGTCTTGGAGGAACCTCCATTTGTCTGTTCCAGGTTTCCGTATGACAAAGACAGGGGAGTTCCAAGGGCTATTAGATGGTACAATGTGACCCTTGGCAAGCTGTTCTTCTACCAGGGATTCTAAAGCGCTGAGCTTCTCTTTGCTTAGGGGCCACTGGGTTACCCAGACTGGGTCATTTGTTTTCCAGGTAAGGGCGGGGTGGAGCATCTCCCAGTGGCCCCAGCTAGAAATCCTGAGATGGAGGTGGGATTACCAGCTGAGTCCCCCACTGGGTAAGGAGATCTCTGCCCCAGAGGGTAAAACCAGAGTCAATTACGTATGGGCGGATGGTGGCTGTGTGTCCTTCAGGGCTTTCTATGATGATATTATTTGTACTCCTCTGGGAAGTTGCTGACCCTCCTATGCCTGTGATTCTGCCGCCTGCTGGTTTGGTCTTCCAGTCCTGGGGCCATTCTGCTCGAGAAATGATGGTTACATCGGCTCCTGTGTCTACCATCCCCATCAGGTAGGCAGTGGATTTATCATTATGTAGTTTACAATTCATCATGGGCTTATCTGCGCCTACAACTTCTGCCCACCATATGGAAGGTGTTCTGTGGCACTTGGGGTGGTTTTCGGGTAGTATGATAGCTTGTGCTACCACCTGACCCTTTGATAGAAACCAGGGAGTGTTGTTACAGGAGACAGAAATTTGTACTTGTCCACTGGGGTTTATTTTGTGGACCTCAGGTAAAATAAAAAGTTCAGGTGGACCATGCTTAGTGTCTCTGACTACTAGAATGTCCACAGACCTGTCAAAAGGTTTTTCAAAGTCCACATATATGTGTTGTTGATTTCTATTGCGGAAGTGGTGTGTATCAGTACTTACAAGACAGAGTCTCTTGTCTGTTCCACTGTGTGGTGCGCAGTTACCATCCATGGCAGGGGTGGCAGGGCAGGGAGAGACGGCTGTAGAATTTGTGTCCCTGCGCGGAGCCGCGCCGCGCTTCACTGTCCGTTTCCCTGGTCCTTCTGATGGTGATGCTGGCAGGGACAGCCTGGGGGCACAGCCTCAGTATTTTTGTTAGTATTTCGCGTAACACGCTTTGGTTCAGGGCAGTCTCTGACTATGTGTTCAAAACTCCCACAATTATAACATCTCCGTGGAGGTGTCTGAGATGCTGCTAGTGCTTCTGCTACCCCTTTTGAAACTGCTTGGGCTATGGTTGCTTCAGGAGATGCTAATTTGGTGCAAGCCTCAATCATCTGATCGAGGGTAGGAGGTGGGTCTAGAGGAAGGGCTCGGAGGACTTTTTTACAACTCTCATTAGCATTCGCCATAGCCAATGCACGCAGCAGCTCCTTTTGGGCTTCTGAGTTCCCAACTTGCTTTTCAACTGACTCTTTTAGTCTATCGAAGAATTTTATAAAGGACTCATCGATAGTTTGTTTTATGGTGGAGAAATTTAGAGAGGGAGTAGAGTCCGAGGGAGTTGAGAGCAAAGCCCTGTCAGCTTCTCTTTTGATATCTTCTAAAATTAGTTCAGGCAATTGTCTCGCCTGATCCTGGGGTTTAACTAGGTTTCCTTCCCCACAAAGATCATCCAGTGTTAAGTGAGCCCTGTTAGGATCTCTGTGATATACCTGAAGGAGGTCTTTTAATTGTTTTTTCCAAGTTCTGTCCCACAGCATGTATTCCCCGGGTGACAGAAGGCATGCCATAAGATTTTTTATATCATGTGGAACTAATACATTTGCAGCAAAAGTAGCTTGAAGTAGATTCTTAAAATAAGGGGAGTCACGCCCAAAATCCTTCCCCGCTTTGCACATCTCTTTGATCTGTGCATACGGGAGGGCGTCCCACCGGGGGTTCCCTCCAGCTCTATTATAATGGACAGGCGCTGCAGTGACAGAGATTTTGTTGGCTATTTCCCAGTGCCCCTCGTGTGCGGCTTGCCTGCGTATATCGAGCCACGGGTCCTCTTCAGAGTCGCTGCTCTCCTCCTCCGAAGAGGAGCAGGCAGCCCGAGGCCGGGACCGGGCACAGTGGGGACGGCTCCTCCTCCGTCGCTGGCTGGCTCCGTTGCCGTGGGAACCGGGGAGGAGCGGGGCCGCAGGAGTAGCACCGCCGGGGAGGGGGGTGAACGAGGGAGGGACCCGCGCCGGGATGGGAGCTCCCCGCGGGGGGCGGAGCCGACGGGACACCCGATACTGCGGGGAGCGGAGCCGACGCTAACCCGGGAGTTTTAAGCTGATAAGAATCAGGCATGCCAGCTTGTTTCTCCACGTGGGCGGCGCCATGTTGCCCCGCAGGAGGAAAGGGTAACGCGTGGTTTGTGCCGTCTCGCGAAAAACATGGAGTCGAGGTAGGGAGGTTTTGGGGAGCTGGGAAGAGGGTGAGGGGCAGGCTCGAGCCAGGCTGGCCAGACCCGGCTGGAGCAGGGGATAGGGGAGAGAGCGCTTCTCCCCCCCTGGGGTTCTGGGGGTTTAGGGACAGCGAGGGAGGGAACAGACACAGGGGAGACAGCACAAGAGAGATCTGAATTTTTCGGCAGAACTGATTCAGTCTTAGCGTTCTTAACAGACTTATAAATCACTACAAACAAAGGGAGAAAATTAGCAATCGTTTGATCCCCAGCCTGTGTGAGAACAGTTAGTTTCTCTCCGATCTTATCCCAGAAACTAAGAGACTGAACAGCAGCTACAGAAACATTTGGAAAGATGTTAAAAATCCAACGAACAAAACATTTTAAATTCCCCTTAGAAAACTGGGAATTATTTGACTTAAGGGTAGTTTTAAGGTAGGTATAAAGCTCTGATTGGGGACGGGTTAACTTCCCACCCATATTCCCCAAATAAATTCTTCCCAACACCGAAAGAAAGAATAAGGAAAAAAAAACAAAAGAAAAATTCACCCCGGCAAAGCCTCACTTACCACTTCGAGGCTTCCGAGAGTGTAAAAAAACTTTCAGCGTGGTTCTCTGGTGTTAGCCGATTTCTCCTGTCCCAGACAAACGGAGATTTCTTGGCTGCCTCCTTAAACAGATCTAATAAAACTTAGACCTGTTTTCGAGGGAAGTAGCTGCTCCGATCGTGACATCTATGGCATAAAGCCTTCCGAGACACTTTCAGGGATTTTTCAGGTCCCTGTTCGGGCGCCACTTGGGGCAGAGGGGGGAGGAGGGGTGGAACCAGGCCTCTGCGTTTACCGAAAGTGTCTCTAAGGCTATTGAGAGATCACTCCAGCCAGCACTGCCTGGTGCTGTACAGAACGACCCTTCTCACACCCGTGCCGGTGTATGACACATATTCTCACTCACCCACAGAGTTGGATAGCTCGTGCGTCACCAGAGACAAAGAACTCAGAGCGCTCAGTCAGCTGGATATTCCAGAAGTTTATTCCGAAGGGGTCCAGGATGAAAGAGAGAGAGAGACCCTCGTTGTCTATATTTATAGGGATAGCTGGAGGGTCAGGTAAGAGGAGGCGGGGGGAACATCACAACCAATGGGGAGAAGGAAGGGATGGGATCAGGGCTTAGGTTACAGCTGGGGGGATTTACATAATTTGGGGAGGGACCATCGTGTTCTCCAGGGGGGGACTAGGATGTCTCCCACCAGTGAAGCCCTGCTGTACTGGAACCACTCGGCTCCCCAGCAGTTCCTGAGGTGGTATTATCTACCACAACAACGGGGCTCAGTGACATGATCACGAAAATTGCTTAGAAAATCGGGATTGTTCCAGTGAAATCATGTGGATTAACACCTGCGAAATAAATCAGAAATACTGCGGGAGAAGGGGGGCTTAAAGTCATGCTTGGGGGGAAACAATGGAACAATGATAAGTTGATGATTAACATATGATCATACCACTGTTATGTAAGGGAAGGTATAAAATGTATTCGCTTCAGATCAATGTCGAAGTCAGATTTGGGTGGATGTCACACCCCTGTCTTCCTGAGCTCGAGAATAAAGGCACCTGCATATAATCATTCAGTGATTATGTGTTTTCCACGCTGACATTTTGGCGACCCAGAAGGGATCCTGTGAGCGCTGCTGAGGACCCCGCGACCTGATCACGCTCCAGCCAGCACCGAAGGATTCTTGGGGACCCCATCGTGCCGCGACCCTCCGCCGCTCACAACGTCCCCTGGAGAAGGTAAGGTGCCTTTCAATGGTGGTTTGGTTGCCTGCCAGTAAGACGCAGCGAAAGCTACGCTTGGTTGGGCTAAGGAATTCCTGGTGGTATGTCCGGGCACCACCCATAAGACAATTGCGAAAGCATTGCAGGGTCAGCAAGTGGAAATGGAGAAGCTTAAAGGGATTTTGGGTGGCTATGCTCCCATATCTTGTAATTCTCCTTTGGGGTGCTTGTTAGCACATTGGAAGCAAGGTAATTTTGGCCAAGGATTGCGTAAGGATACGCTAATTGAATATTGTAACTCTCGGTGGCCAACATATATTTTGCAGGCTGGAAGAAGGTGGCCTGAAAATGGTTCTTTGCAATCTGATCTGATTTCTCATTTGTTGTCGTTTTGTAAGCATGAGGGAAAATTAGATGAAGTTCCGTATGTTGATTTATTTTTCTGTTTGCAAGAAAACCCAGAGTGGCTGTCGGAGTGTGGCCTCGTTGCTGCGGCGGTTTGCGATGATAAATGTCTGGCTTGCGTTCAAGGGAAACATTGTCTAGAACACTTGGCATTGAATGAGAGCTTATATCGGAAAGATATATTGGAGAGTGATTTACTAGTGGTTCCTACAGCTCCTAGGAGGTCTAACCCTGCCCCCTCTAACCATATGCAACCTAATATACCTACTCCTCCTACTGAAACTGATCTCTCTACCCCCCCGGTTCAAAGACACCCTTCCCTCCCACCCATGCCTGCCCAAGGATACCTCCCTCCCCTGCCTACACCTGCTCATCCTCCTCCCCCACCTATGCTTCCTCAGGGGTACCCACCTTTTCCACCCACACCTCCCCAGGGCTATCCTCCCCTACCACCCACACCTTCTTCACCAGCTTATAACCACCCCTTTTTACCCTTGCCTGTAAATAACCACAGTTTAGTTCCGGTACAGAGATATGGGAGAGGGGGTGCCGAAAGACTAGACAGCAGTGATAGTGATGATGATGAACCAATAGCCCATCGCACCTGTTCCAGACTGACCTGGCCTAGGATGGGAAAGGGTCTACCGAGACCTGGTAAACAAAAGAAAACTGTAATTGCCCCTTTGAGACAAGGGGTGGGGGTGGACGGGCCGGTGTACGTCAAAGTCCCTTTTCCCCAGGAGATTTGGTTATGTGGAAACAGTCAGCTGGAACCTACAGGGAAAATCCTGATAAGGTTGCTAGGGTAGTGAAAATGATTATGAAAACTCAGAATCCGGATTGGGATGACATCCAAGTAATATTAGATACCTTAATGGACTCTACTGAGAAGGAAATGGTACTTAGAGCAGCCAGGGAACGGGCAAGAGAAGATATTCGCCAGGGGCGGGTAACAGGAAACCTGGACTATAATTTTCCTACGGAGGACCCATTGTGAGACCCTAATGACTCATCTGGAATAGACATGATGATGCTAAAGAGATACCAAGAGTGAGTTACAATCAGGGTTCAAAATGCCATACCTAAGACTATGAATTGGGCTAAATTATATGAAATTAGACAAGACAAAAAAGAATCTCCTACTGCATTTTTAGAAAGACTTAAAGAAGTGGCCAGGAAATACACTGACCTACAAGTAGACACAGAGCAAGCTAAAATTCAGCTTGCCCTTATATTCCTTGGCCAATCGCAGGATGATATTAGGAAAAAGTTACAGAAATTGGAAGGGGAAGAGTTAAGAAATTTGGACAAATTACTTGAAATAGCTTGGAAAGTTTATAACAATAGAGAAAGAGAGGCTACAAGGCCACGGCAGCTCTTGGCAGTAGTACAAGGGAATTCAAAGGAGAGGGGGGGCAGAGGTCAGAGTATGGCAAGAGGGGGGTTTGGAAGAGGTCGGGGGGGGGGAGGCCATTAGCTTTTGATGAATGTGCCATTTGTCACTTACCTGGGCATTGAAAGAGAGAATGTCCCAACCGGTTCCACAGGAATGCTCAGTTCCAGCAGGAAGAGGTTGCCAAAGAGATGGTATTAGAGGACTCTGTGACTCAGGAACCGCTAGCAACTTTACAGTTAGGAGAAAAGGTGGTGAGATTTCTAATAGACACCGGGGCCAAATATTCAGTTTTAAATGATCTAGAAGGGCGGATCGGGGATAAATCTACCACAATAGTTGGGGCCACAGGGAAAGAGGAAAAACGGCCATTTCTGCAACCCCTAGACCTGTGTTTTGGAAACAAAGTATTGACTCATGAATTTTTATATGTCCCAGAATGTCCTCTACCACTATTAGGAAGAGATTTACTGGCAAAATTGGAAGCAGTAACAACTTTTGACAATGGTGAGTTATTAATGAGAATTCCGGAGTCAAAGATGGGAAAAATCTTAATGATAAAAGAGAAACCGGTCTCTGCAATCCCAGAGGAGGTGGAGAATGCCATAATTCCCTCAGTATGGGAGATGGATATACCTGGAAAATCTAAGTTGGCACAGACAGTACATGTAGAGTTAAAAGAGGAAGGAAAAACCGTACAGGTAAAACAGTATCCCATAAAACCAGAGGCTCGGCAGGGGATAGCAAAGACTGTTGATAAATTCCTAAAATATCAAATTCTGGAAGAGTGTGAATCCGAATATAACACTCCAATATTTCCGGTAAAGAAACCCAAAGGAGAGTACAGGTTAGTACAGGATCTAAGGGCAATAAATGAAATAACCAAAGACACTTATCCAGTAGTTGCTAACCCCTATACATTGTTAACATCCGTAAAAGAGATTTATAAGTGGTTTACTGTAATTTATTTAAAAGATGCCTTTTTCTGCATACCCCTGGACAAAGAAAGTAGGAAGCTGTTCGCTTTTGAATGGGAAAATCCAGAGAACGGAAAGAAGACCCAGCTCACGTGGACTCGGTGTCGCTGTTGAGCCGCTAGCTGAGAAATGACCCAGGTTCTCAGACAAGGAAAGAGAAAAGGTGTCTTTATTATTTTGATTTCCATATATATAGACTTTTCAGAGGTCACCCAGATTGGTCAGCCAGAAACCTCCCCCTAGGCCCAATTGGCCAAGCCCGAACTGACCTAATCTGGAGACGTTGTTTGCAAAACATCCAAACTTTATCTTTGTTTATGAAATGTAGCAAAATGTTCTCACGAGAAAGACCTGTGCTAGCCACAGCCTCGGCTTCCCATGGGGTACAAGAACTCCCCCACCTTATTTGGAAACCAACTGGCAAAGGAGCTGGAGATCTGGACCAAAGAAGGGCAAGTACCAAAAGATCAATACCTCCTGCTGCAGTAGGTAGATGATATACTGATAGCAAGAGAAGAAAAGGAAACCTGCATAAAGGTAACAATTGAGATTTTAAACTCACTGGGTATGGGAGGATACAAAGTGTCCAGGGAAAAGGCACAAATTGCCCAACAGACTGTAATTTACTTGGGATGTGAAATCTCACAAGGGCAGAGAAAATTAGGTACTAACCGTATCCAAGCTATTTGTGATATTCCAGAGCCCCAAAATCTCCATGAGCTGCGAGTCTTTCTCAGCATGGCAGGAGGGTGCCGCCTGTGGATTATGCACTTTGGGCTAATTGCCAAACCCCTGTATGAAGCTCAAAAGATGCAGCCGTTCAGCTGGGGCAAAGCACAGAGAGAAGCCTTCCTGAAACTGAAAGAAGCACTGATGACTGCCCCGGCGCTTGGTTTGCCCGATCTGTCTAAAGACTTTCAGCTGTTCGTGCATGAAAGGCAACATTTGGCACTGGGGGTCCTGACCCAACGTTTGGGGAGCTGGAAAAGGCCGGTAGGCTACTTCTCCAAACAGCTTGACAACGTAAGTGCCGGATGGCCTGCATGTCTGAGGGCAGTTGCAGCCACTGTATTATTGATACAGGAGGCCAGGAAGCTCACGATGGGAAAACACATAGATGTCTATGTGCCACACATGGTAGCCACTGTCCTAGAGCAAAAGGGGGGCCACTGGCTATCCCTGAGCAGGATGATAAAATTCCAGGCAATCCTAACCGAGCAGGATAATGTCACACTAAAGACAACTAACCTTTTGAATCCAGCTCTGTTTCTAGGCACCACACCCGAGGAAGGCCCACTGGAACATGACTGCGTGGAAGTAATAGAGTACACCTACTCAGTGAGAGAAGACCTGAAAGACGTTCCGCTGGAGCAACCGGAGTGGGAATTGTTCACGGATGGAAGCAGCTTTGTGGAGAATGGAACCAGATGCGCTGGATATGCGGTAACAACAATCAACACAGTAGTAGAGACCAAAGCATTACCATCAAACACATCTGCCCAGAGGGCAGAATTGATTGCCTTAACCAGAGCACTAGAACTGAGTGAAAGAAAGAAAGTAAATATTTGGACTGATTCAAAATATGCATTTGGTGTAGTGCACGTACATGGGGCACTATGGAAAGAAAGAGGGTTGCTGTCCTCTCAAGGGACGCATATTAAACATCAAGATGCAATTCTGCAGTTGATAAAAGCAGTACAAAAACCCGAGCAAGTGGCAATTATGCACTGTAAAGCACATCAATCAGGAAGCTCCAAAATCTGTGAGGGAAATCAAAAGGCAGACTGGACAGCCCGACAGGTTGCTCGGGAGGTGCAAACAGCAATGGCATTGATACCTACGAAGCTAAATGTGTCTCAATTCAATTTACCTTCAGAACCGAAATATTCAACAGAAGACGAGAGACTGGGACATTTGCTGAATGCACAAAAGAATTCAGAGGGGTGGTATGTCACTGCACAAGGACAGATAGTCCTACCCCCCTTGATAATGAGAGAAGTTCTGCAAATTAAACATAATGAATGTCATTGGGGTGCAGAAGCATTGGTGGAATGGCTAAAACGAAATGTAGTCTCAGTACGAATGTTAACAATGGCCAAATCAATAATGTCAAAATGTGAAATATGCCTGAGGAACAACCCAGTGGCTAGACGGCAGGCACAGCTAGGAAGAATTCGGGTAGGGATAGAACCAGGAGATCATTGGCAGGTAGATTTTGTGGAGTTACCGAGAACTTGAGGATACAAATACCTGCTGGTGGGGGTTGACACATTTTCAGGATGGCCAGAAGCCCTTCCCTGTCGCACCAACCAAGCCAGAGACAGTGAAGTGGCTGCTACACAAAATCATTCCCAGGTTTGGAGTGCCGTTAGGGGTATCTTCAGATAGAGGACTGTCGCTGTTGAGCCGCTAGCTGAGAAATGACCCAGGTTCTCAGACAAGGAAAGAGAGAAGGTGTCTTTATTATTTTGATTTCCATATATATAGAGTCTTCAGAGGTCACCCAGATTGGTCAGCCCGAGACCTCCCCCTAGGCCCAATTGGCCAAGCCCGAACTGACCTAATCCGGAGAAATTGTTTGCAAAACATCCAAACTTTATCTTTGTTTATGAAATGTAGCAAAATGTTCTCACGGGAAAGACCTGTGCTAGCCACAGAGGACCACACTTTATAGCTACAGTGGTAAAGGAAGTGAGCAAGCTACTGGGAATAGCTTGGGACCTCCACACACCATGGAGACCACAATCCAGTGGGCAGGTAGAGAGGATGAACCAAACACTAAAAAGGCAAATCACTAAAATATGTCAGGAGGCCAAGTTACAATGGCCACAAGCCCTACCAATAGCACTTTTAAGGATTAGGGTAAAGCCCAGGAGTGGAATGTCAGTCAGTCCCTTTGAAATAGTATATGGGAAACCATACGAATCTCCTGAACCAAACCCGAATATACATATTGCAGGGAAACAGGAAATATATAATTATGTTCTGTCTCTCGGAAGGCCTTAGCTGATGAGGTCCCGGACCCCTAAACTCAGTTCGGGATCGGGTTGGCTACTTAATCGGAGCCCAGCGAGGCAGCTCGCTCTCGGGGAAAGGCGGGGCGGCGAGGAACGGCAGAGCTCTCGGGGGAACGGCACGAACCAGAGATCGAGAGCGGAGGCAAGAGATGCAGGCAGTCGGTTTGGCAGTCCAGGAGGTTTATTAAAGGGCAAGGGGAGATGGAGGGGGGAAGGAAGGGGACTGGATCGGCAAGCTGAAAGCGGGGTTCTGCGTTGCGTAGCAGCTTATAAAGCGGGGGGAAAAGGGAGGGGAGAAACTGAAAGGACCAATGGGGTACATAGAACTCTGGATTGACAATAACTTGATCTTATGAGGGAACAAGGGGGGAGGATACAGAACTTTGAATTTTCCAATCAGAGAACACTGCATTGGCAGACAAAGGAGAACTTTCTAGAATTGATCTTTATATGTAATGTGGGAGGGGAGATGAGCTGGGCCAATAGCTTTACTCCAAGGCTCTCTGGGAGCACCCCCTTTAGGGCTGCTTTATTCCCATGACTCGTCCCGTGGGGCACTGCCACTGCTAGGGACGCTCAGCTGAGCCAGGGCCACCGCAACACTTAGCACAGCTTTGGAGCGCCCTCGCATGGAATAGGCCGCTGGCTCTCGAGAATCCAGTCCACGATATTCTCCCTGGAGACAAAGTGTACATCAAAACCTGGAATGAAGAACCTTTGAAGGAGAGGTGGAGTGGACCCCATCAGGTGCTGCTGACCACTTTCACAGCGGTCAAGGTAGCTGGAGTGGATCCTTGGATACACTACACATGAGTGAAGAAGACCCATTCGAAACTGTGGGCTGCACAACCCCTGGGACTGATGTTTCTCACTGCGGGAGGACGGCAGGAGGCGGCGGCCTCACAAAACGAGGTCCCCGCAGTGCGTATCTTCACCAAGTCCAGGCCAGGCGGCCCCTGGGGTGCGCTCCGCGTGGCATGGGACTCCAGCCACAGAAATTCTAGCAGGAAACAGGAGGTGAGGCAAAGAATGTACTGGACACCATCTCCAGGTCTGCCAGGGAAGTTTATTAGGGTCCTTAGGTGGGGTGCAGGGAAGGGAAAGGGGAAGGAAAGCAGGGGAGGGGAGTAAGGGCTGGCAGGCTCAAAGATGGAGACCCTGGGCTCCTGCCGGCATCGGCTTATAAGGGAAGGGAAGGGGGAGGGATTGGCTCTCTCAGAGCCTATCCCGGGAGGTCTGAAGGGAAGACAGGCAAGGGAATACACCAATAGATTTCGGGTAAAGCAGGATGCATATTTCAAAAACAGCAAATAACATACAGAGCAGGGGAACAAAGAAAAGCCACATGGAGATCTAAAAACCCACATTGCTACATGGGACCGACAAAACTGCAGATAAGATGGGTTTAACTGTTTAAAATGATTTTAGTACCTGTGCCGATGCTCATTTTATGGATATTAATTGGGGGTGATATTGCTTGGGGACATGGAATGCAGGATAATCAACTAACCACTCTTCATTCTAGAATGAAGAGAGAGGTACAGGCAAAAACGCAAGTGATAAAAGTCTCCAATGAAATTCGGGCTGAGAATGCGATGATTGGGTTAGTTAAAGATTTTGCCAAAATGCAAAACATCAGTAGAATAACTGCCTGTCTGCCAATACCAAAGGCAGCAGGAGACCCAATAAACTGGGGAATTATCACATCAAAATTACCTGAAATTCCAGACAATAAAACAATTGAATGTAAACAAGTACCCGAGTCCAGGCAGAAAGTTAAAGTAACTTGGAATATAACAGGTTATGATTGGATGCAGTACTTGAGCAAAAAGGACTGTCTTTTAAGCAATGGGAAGGTGGGACAAAATCTAGAGTGGTGGGTTGAAGATCAAAACCTTGCCAAATGGCAATGCTTCTTGCCACACTATCAAAAGGTCACAGAAAATGTCACAGAGACCACCCTGATATGGAAATGTGAAGCAAAGGATAGAAAGGATCGGACGGAACCCTGGGACAGTGCATGGTCCCTGAGTATACTTCAAAAATTTCAATATATGGCAAACACCCCTTGGTGCCTAAAATGGACAAGCCCTGAAGATGGCACTGATCCAGCAGTAATAAACACTGCCACCAGCAGCAGAGCGCAGGCAGATAAAGTAAGTTGGTGGGCATGTAATAAAACCTATGATTGCACGTCTGATGATGTAGAGATAAAACAAGTACCATTGCTGGCGGCTGCCATGCGAATTGGCCGTGCCTGTAGAAGAATCAAACATAAACAAGGTAATGTAAATTATAGAATAAAAATAGGATGTAGTAGAAGTACAATCAAAAGCCCAGGACAATTTGTTTGGGCAACGAGTGATGGTACCTGGACAACCCACCTGCCCATAGATGGAAAAGTAAAAGAATTTACTCTGGGCCTCCCTACTTTATGTCCAATCTGGAAAAAGTCCCCATTCAATGGGAAATGTGAACTTTTGCAAATAAGAACAAGACGAGAGGTTTCAGATAATGAAAATCAGGATGAAACTTGGCAAGAACCCTCTAGTGGAGTAAAATTTGGGTGGGCTCTAGAATCTCTGTTTGGCCCTATAGCAAACTACCGAAACAGAGAAATTATGTACAGACTTACAGGTCAGGTAGAGAGGTTAGCAAGAGTTACTTGGGAAGGATTCAAAGAACTAAACATGCAATTACAAGCTACTACCAAAATGACTTTACAAAATCGATTGGCTTTAGATATGCTACTCCTGAAAGAACACGGAGTGTGTGGGTTTTTAAAAGGACAAGTTGATCATTGTTGCATCCATATCCCAAATGTAACTGCAGATGTAGAACATGACATCAATCAGTTGAAACAAATAGAGCACGAAGCACAGGATGAACAAAAGGACCTGACTACGAGTTGGTTAGATAAAATCTTCAAGGGGTTAGGATGGAATGTGAGTTCATGGATTAAATCTATCATTGAAAATTTAATAATCTTATTAGTTGTGTTTCTAGTACTTTGGGTAGTCTACAGCATACTGAAAGGAGAGATACGGAGAAGGACATCCTGGAACCGACGAATAATGAGGGCACTGACAGGGAACAAGGATCCACATCCATCACCTGCGGATTCTCCGGTTCACAACAGCATCCATAACAACGCTCATGACAACCCTGGATTTGAAGATGAGCATCAAGTATAAAGGACTATATCAAGTGAAAGCATTCACACCTATAAAGTGAAAATGCTTTCAAAGGGGGAAATGTTAACATAGGGTTAAAATGTTAGTTAAAAATAGGCTTTAGGAACGGGGATAGGTAAGCACTGCATGTACGGGGCTCAGTGACATGATCACGAAAATTGCTTAGAAAATCGGGATTGTTCCAGTGAAATCATGTGGATTAACACCTGCGAAATAAATCAGAAATACTGCGGGAGAAGGGGGGCTTAAAGTCATGCTTGGGGGAAACAATGGAACAATGATAAGTTGATGATTAACATATGATCATACCACTGTTATGTAAGGGAAGGTATAAAATGTATTCGCTTCAGATCAATGTTGAAGTCAGATTTGGGTGGATGTCACACCCCTGTCTTCCCGAGCTCGAGAATAAAGGCACCTGCATATAATCATTCAGTGATTATGTGTTTTCTACGCTGACACACCCTTAGGTATTTTTGAAAGATTTAGATGTTGATAGTTTGAGATTGTTCTGCTAGTTCAATGATGTATGAGGAACTGAAGCTCACTGTGAGAAATTCCCAAGCTGGGGGACCTAAAACTGTTAGGATTTCTGTTTTGTTTTGTTCTCTGGTGTAAGAGCTAATCTGTGTCTCAGATACAGTACATGTTCATTTATCACAGAGGAAGTCTGAGATTTAGGAAGCCTGGGTTCTGAGAAAGAAAATATTCCTATTATATTACAGGTCTGTGAAACAAGCAGGTTGTCATGCATTATTACTGAAGTATGCTTTAGTTCAACATGAACACCATAACCCAGGCAATGACAGTCTCACTCAAATATATCAATGGGTAGAGCTGCTGTTTTTCTGACTGTGGCCCTCTTTTTGGAAAAATTACCCCTTGTTACTGAGATTCTCAAGAAGAAAGTGGCTGTGCTGATAACTGGAGCAGAATATAAATTAAACAAGTAAAAATAAACATTTTCATATATTTTCCTTATTTCTTCTCCACCCCCCTCCATTTTTTTTATTTTGTTTTCTCACTCTCTTGATGCAGGCAGAAAGTGTAATCAGGTACTATTAAACAAAGGACATAGTGAGTCTTGACTATCAAAGGGATCAAAATTCAACCTCTGCTTTAAACATGTGACATTGCAAACACCAGTCTCTTTTCACACTGTAAATTCATCCTTCTGATTACTTACCACAGGTTCTTCTGCTAAGCCAGAGCTATGTATATAATTTTTAAGAAATATGTGCAAATACATACATGTCAATTGAAAAACATCAGTCATGGGGGTTTATTTTCACTTTAGTATTAGGGGTTTTTTTTGTTTCTTTTTTAGTGGAGGGGGTTTTGGTGGTTTGGGGAGTTTTTGTTTTTTTGTTTGTTAGGGAATTCTTAAAGAAATAGTCTTCAAACTTGGATGAGAAAAAAAATTTGAATTGAATAAAAGCCTATGGTTGTACTTATATTTGGAGTATAGATGTGTATGATAAAACTTTGCTGAAAACAGTTTTAGTACAAGTTAAATGACAAGACTATGAAATTTTTTCTCAGTTTTTAATCTGTGCAATGAGTAGTAATCCAATTCGTATTTTTAACCACTAAATTTTGAAGTGTTTGTTCTGTAGACATCTCTTTACAGTAGTTATGTCCTATAATTCCCTGTAGATTAATAATGAAGACTTGATATGACATCATAAACCAGAGTTCAACAAATAACAAAGAGCAGTTAAAAATCTAGAAGGCAGGTGTAAGGACAACATGAAATGAGCAGCACATATTAGTTGTAGTTTTATAAAATTAAATCATATTCCATATGATAGCAGTGACTTTTCAAAGGCTATTGCTCAAACTACCAGATAAACTGAAAATCTATAAAACCTCGGTTGAATTGCTCTGTTTTTAAATTGTACCATTCAAGGGGACTCTCCTAATATTTCAAGCATTCTAATGATTTTCCTCACAGTCCTCAACAAATTAGCCTGTTCTTTTGATAAGTAATTGATGGTTCTTGCATCTACTGTACAAATAGAAAAAAAATACTGTTTGATTACTGGAAAGGTGATAGTTGGTTGGGGTTTTTTTGTTTGGGTTTTTTTCCTTTCCTTTTAGACTTAAAAAAAAAAAAAAAGCAGGATTCCCTTTAGTTTATGATTGCATTTTATAACATCTAATATTATAATATCTAGAAAAGTGTCATTTAGTATTCCTTGGGATATTTGATGTTCTGGTTTCTGTAGCACCTTCACAGATGTGTGGAACTTTGGTGTAGTCATTAGAATGTGCTGTTTGATAGATCAACTGACCCAGCTGTGCCAAATGAGATATCTTTGGTTATACCCATCTGTGAGTTAGAAAATGCTTGAACACTGAACAGAGATCCCTGTGAGCTCAATGAATGTTTTCTACTTGTTCATACAACGTACTCATATTGATATATTCTGCATGCAATTGCAGATAACCCTTGGAAAATGCATTCTCCTCTCCTTTTTACTTCCCACTCTTCTAATCTCATTGGGTCTCTGTGCTTCTTCAACATATTTTTGCTTCCTGGTGTCTGCAGTCTTGGCCTTTGGTCAGAACTGCAAAGCAAAGCTACGTGGGCCTCTGTGATTGTGGAGCTGAATAAAATGCTACAGTCTAAATGTGATGGTACTTTTTTTTCAGATTTGATGTAGCGCCTACAATGTCTCTACCCTGCTTCCATTTCAGTTATTGGTTCTGTGGTAATTGTGCGTTAAGGAAAACAAATGAAGAAAGAGAATTATATATTCAGGAGACAAGAAAACAGTGTGAATTCTACAAGGTGTTATTGTACCTTCTTTGTTCTCTGTTTTCAATTCCACTATTAATGAGGTTTGATATTCTCTCTAGGAAACATCTTGACCTAAATCAAAAGAATTTTAATTACTCCAAGAGAGACAATTGACTAGAGCAACTTTTTCTTTAATTCCATGTTTGTTCATTTAGAATTTAATACAAATTTTTATTCTAATTACTTAATGTTTAACTGGTTTTAGAGGAAGGCAATCATAACACTAGAAATCAATATTTGTTTTACAGGTATACAACATACGCAGTTTTTGTGAGCAACCCTTTAGCTTTATTTTGAAGTTTTTACTACTGTTTTATTAGACAAAATGAATTTAATATTTTGCCATAATTAATTTTTCTTCTTTAAGGGCAATTCGTAATGTTTTGTATTTGCTCTGAGATGTGTTACCATCTGGTGTACACTGGAGCACATGCATGTACACATGCACACAGCTACACATACACGTATATTTAAATGTATATATGTGTATATACACTAACATCTGATGTCTGCTGCTAAAACAAGATCATTGTGAGTGAGATTTGGATTGAAAAGATATCTGAAAAGGATTCAGATTCTGAAATGTTCTAACTATAAGTGATTTTTAAAATAATGTGTCAGAATCTTTGTTAAACATAGTATTTTGTTAAGGAAACACAGTAAACATTGTGTATTGGTTTGAAAACAAACCAGTGGGAGATCACAAGTCAAGATTGAAATTAAAAATAAGTGAAATAATACAAGGAAAAGCACTGACAAAGTTAGATACAACCTGACACTCGGTTAGGGTGGTGGTAGCAGTCCAAATGAAGTAGTTCAGTTCAAGCGGTGATCCTGTGAAGGTCTGGTCTCCAGCTGACGGTCCAGTGGTAGCTCTTGTCCTCTAGGAACCCAGTAGACAGGGCTAGCTCAGGCAGTTCCAAGGCCAGGTTATATCCAGGTGGGAGCACCTGGCTCCTCCCTCCTGGGCAGAGCATCCCACAATGGGATAAGTCCATGAATCACACAGTGGGTCCCTGATGGCCCATTGTCTGTCATCCGGGGTGGGTCATTAGCAGCTGATAACAGCTAACGGCCCACAGCTGGTGGTAATAGAATACTTAAATACATCTATATTGCAACCTAGGACACATTGATCCACAAAAAGCCACAAAAAATGTTTAATTTATGGAGGTATTGAACTGGAACTTAAGCATTTTGGGCTTTGATTTTTGGTTTCTTAATGTAATTTTTGTTCTTTCTTGTGTACTAGAACCAGTAGTTGTGTTTTTCAATATAGGCAGTACTTAAGAAGGCATTGAGCTATTTTCCACTTTATATTCTAGATCTGAAAGAACTTATACTTTTGATGTGGCTAATTCCCATGTTCTAATGATTTAATTTCATAACAAATATGACTAATGAAACTCAGGAGCTTGTATTTCATATTTATAGACAACTATCAGTTCAAATGAAAGAGTTTTTCTAATTACTTTCAAATTATGTATTAGGAGCTTTATTTATCTGATAGTACATAAGACTGGGAAAAAAATTCTCCAGGCAAAATCAGTCCTGTGACTTTTCAACACTGGACTAGTCAACTGGGTCAAAAAATTTTTACTAGAATTGGTAGTTGGGAACAAAACTCAAAGGAGAAGCACTGGTGGGACCATTATTCTGGCAGATATCAATAAAACTGAAAATCGATAAGGGGAAAAAACCAAACACCAGTATCAGCTCTAGCATGGAAGTCCATAGTTAATGTGGAATAGTGTAGAAAGCAAGGTTGATTTTGAGAGTGAGAGATTGGATCTGTCCTCAAAAACTGAATTTACAAGTAAATACCACTGGCAGTTCATACTGAAGTCACATTAACTCCAAATTAATTCATCTTGATTAATGTTGCTATAATGAATATCAAAGACATTAAAAATGATTAACCTATTTATTGCAGCATCTTGCTGACTGGAATAATATTTTGTAGAACTGGCACTAGTGTTATGCATCTGTCTTTGCTATTTATGTAGACCTAGATGCAGAATAATTTATAGGACAACTGCTACGGTTCTAAAAATGTAGGCTTCATGAGCTTGGCTGTTTCCATGCCTGATTGCAAACTCACTGGCACATGCCAACAGGCTTAGTGAATACCAGATGTGTTTCTGTTTCTTTGTTTTGTAAGCTTGTGGTATTGTGTACCAATATTTTTTTATTCCTGACTGCTCAAAAGTGATGGGCTTAACTTACACGCTTTAGGTGTCTTTTCCAAGAGTCATATATTAAAAAAAGGTACATGCAAACCAAGAATTCTTTTATTCCAATTGCTCACCATTGAACTTTAAAAGATACTTTAACTGCTTTGACGTTATCTAACCCACTCAGTAAGATGACTAGATACAGCAAAATTTGGATATACATACAAGTCTGCAACACTGACATTTGAAACCTTAAGGTAGTATTTTATATGATGGTGAAAGTTTAATTATTTCCCAAAAGCTCCATTTAGTGGAGAAAAAGGTAGTGTAGTTTTTCAATTGCAATAATACCTAGAAACAACTGACTTTTTTCCTTTTTGGGAGATATACAAATACTAAGGACTTACATCCATTAACACATTTCTAATAGAAATTAGTTCAGGAGATATGGTTTTGCTAAAATAAATACATGAGAAGAACAAAATATTTTTCTCTCAATTCTTTTCAAAAAAAGCTCATAAGAATTTGACATAGAAACAAACCATTTTTCACAAATAAAAGAATAATTCAGAAAAAAGCTAACAAGTGTCTGATCACTAAGTACATGTATTCTAATAATCACAATGATATTGTTTCTGATGGACATCAGGAAGAATATGACATATATTTTGGTTTACCATTTCTATAATTAAGTACGTTTTGGAGGTGAGGAAGTGTGCCATACAGCAGAGGAATAAGTAGAAATGTGCTCTAGACAACTGTGAAAGCTGAAGGGCAGAGAGGATTGTTTGTTCATTTGTTTTTTAATACAGGATGTTGAATCTGGCAAACATATTGTTAAAAGGATTACTTATTTTCTTCAGTTTTAACTCAAGCACCTAATAGTACCATGCTAGAGAGAATGTATGTTCCATTAAACAATTACATTACTTTACGGTGGGAGGAGTTATACAGTTACATGTACAATTTTAAGGATTTTTTCTGCCAGGGCCTGATGTTTTAAATCGGCAGTCTAAATTATTCAGGAAAAACAAATTTCTGAAAGATGGTAGAGCTCATTAGGGTCCTTGAGTCTATCCTTCCTGTATTAGGTGAATAATCCCTTCCCACTACTCCCACAAACCCCCCAACACTGGATATGAGAAAGCACAGAAGACACTGAAATTTCTTTCTATTATGACATTATTTTGCTACTGAAAGAGGCATGAAGGTAATCCATGTTTCAGAGGTGTCTTAAAGCATTACTGTTCCTGTAGTTCTTCTAGAGTTTAGTTAGCCTCACTGTTTTAGGGGAGGCTAAGATAACTTTGCAGTAGAGATTTAAAAAAAAAATTATTTTATTTTATTTTGCTGGGGGGGATAATGGGTCATGACAATGGAACATTTTACTAATGTGAAATGTGAAAGAATTCCCAGACCCACCTCAGAATCCACTGCGCTGTATGCACTGTGTACATGTTCAACAGCAAAAACTTTTAAGTGAAAAATAAGACATACGAAGGTTCTTTTCATTAATTCCTTTCACCCGTTAGATTACCTTTTGGTAATTCTCACGTTGAGGAGAGGCCTACAACCCATACTTCCCATTTTACAAATGCTTTTCTGTATTGTAGCAGGGAGGGGGAGGCACTGTGAGGTGAGAGATGGTACAGGGTTGTCTCCAGACTTCAATAACAGAGGCCTGGCAACAAATGCTTTAAGAAAATTACTCCTTAATAAAATAAAAAAAAATTAGAAGAGGAATATAGATAGTGAGCAAATGTTGTGCTCCTCCAAATGATAAGTATCTCCCATTTGTGCAGCATTGGGCAAATCCTGGATGGATTTTCCCATGGTGTGCTGCACAAGTGCATGCTGTCCATGGAGAAAAGCTTGTAGTTACTTGAGCTATTTTACAAATACCTTACAAGAAATCTATTCCTAAATGATGTTCTTATGAGAACTTCTTGTTGCTCTTCAAAATAAAGGTAAGGCTGTGGCTGGTAGCAGACAGGAGCTGCCTGCTGGCTCCTCTCTCACAACGAGCTGACTGAGGTTATTCTGCAGCCAAATCATTTGTGCAGCACATCCCAGGCCTGAGAGACACCCTGCACACACAGCCCAGCACAGACCTGCCCCTCACTCCTGGTTGATTTGATGTGCATCACCAGCTCTTAAACCTGCAACAGTCTTCCAGTCAGGATCAATACTGTTCCCATTATTAAGGGAGTAAAACCTTGTCAATATTGTAAAAACAGTCAGAAAGGTGGAAATATGTGGGTTTTGCATAACTTTAAAGGTGTGTGGGTGTGCTGTGAAAATCTGCAGTGCTCACAGGACCTGATGTCATTCTAAATAGGCCTACGGTCCTGTAGAGAGATAGATAGACAAGGCTGGAGAACAATTGTGATAATTGAATGTGTTCTAGAGTGCCTGGAGGCAGAAGAATAAAATAAAAGCTTACTTTTCTGAGAGTAATTTTTTCTACCTTCAAAAAAGGAGCTGCAAAAGGTAGTAGAAAAAAAATCTACTTGTTCATATTATATTTGTGCCACTAGACTTTGCAACCTTTCAGTAACTGGTTGTCCTATTAAATCATTTTCTAGTTTGTCTAACATGCTTTATGGCAAAGCTCTTCATCATAAAAACCTGTAAACCAAAAGGTGCTTGCTGAGATAAAATATAGCAGGTACAGAACTGAGGTGCAGAGCTTCCTTCTGTTTGGATAGTACTGGATTGTTTCCTTTTCAGTCATTACTCCTGGAGGTAGAGATGGATCCACAGGGACATGGTGTGATTCTTGGGGATGTCCTGTGCAGGGCCAGCACTTAGACTGTTATGATCCTTGTGGATCCCTTCCAACTCAGGATATTCTAGGATTCTATGATATAGTTGTTTACTCTTAGTGAGAAGATGGGCATCTCAGAGAAATAGGCAATGAAATAGAGCTTCTGCTGAGATATAAAGAAAGATATGCACTACATTAGAACTTGTTTCATTTTTAAATCCTTTAATTAATGGAGATATGGCCTATGCAAAGTAATGCATTTTATTTTTTGTTTACTTCTGATTCATCTTTTGATGAATCTGAATGAATTCCTGTTTGAACTGGATTTTCTTTAAGAAAATAATATCAAATAAAAAATACACAATTACAAAAAATCCACCATAACAACAGCCAACTTTTCTAATACTTAATTTGCACTTTAAACAAGGGACATTTTGATCTAATCTGTATTAATCAATCTACATTAAGTGATAACCACCGTAGAGCAAAGATAACCTGGTTAATGGCTACCAGATCATTAAGCCCTCTCTTAGTTTTCATTTCCAAATTTATGTTATTTTTAGGATACTACAATATTTCCTTGAGCTTCTTTTATTGTAAGGTTCTCTTCACATTACCAACATTCACTCTGATTTATTAACAACATTGTTACAATACTAGTCAACAAATGTAAAATGAGAGATTATATGTTCCCCTAATCTTACTCAGTGTTCTCCTTTTTGCTTATTCAAGGATACAATTTTTCATTTTGGGCACAGCATTGCACTGAGAGTTTATTTATCATTATTTGTGAATCCTTTTCAGAATTATTGTTTCTCATAGAAAATTCTACCGTGGTAGCTTTTGTGATTACGGCATTTTTTTTTAAATTTCTATTACATGACCTTAAATATGAATGTGTCGTAACTTTCATTTATTAACCTATTTTGTTATGCTTATCTTTCCAAGAGAATCTGCGGAAAGGCTGTGAGAGCCAACGTCCTCTGATTTAGAATATGGCCCTTGCTGACTCTCAATAAAGAAGTGCTCTCCTATGTTTCTCAGACATTATCCCAGAAATCTTCTCTTTTAACTTCTTCAGCCAAACCTGGCACCTGGAACTTCAGTGAGACATTGACAGAAGCCAGAGAATCTGTTAACCTATTTGTGACAATAACCCATTCCATATATTTATAAATCTATCCAGCAGATAGTATGGTCAATAAGGAATAGATGTGTAAGAAAAAACTGGTTGGTGATTGTCGCTGTTGAGCTGCTAGCTGAGAGAAAAAACCCAGGTTCTCAGACAAGAAAAGAGAAAAGTGTGTTTATTATTTTGATTTCTATATATATAGAGTTTTTAGAGGTCACCCAGATTGGTCAGCCAGAAACCTCCCCCTAGGCCTAATTGGCCAGGCCCGGACTGCCCAAATCTCGAGATGCTGTTTGCAAAACATCCAAACTTTATCTTTGTTTATGAAACGTAGCAAAAATGTTCTCACGAGAAAGACCTGTGCTAGCCACAGGTGATAAAGACCTGGTATCCACAAGTCAAGTGCTTGGGTGCAACCCATTTCAGGTTTGCTTTTATTATTTGCAATAAATGTAGATGACATTTTTGATGTACCATGTGACTCTGATAAAGACATGCTATTTAAGAAGAAAAAAGTTCTGCATTTTCCTACTTTTTCAGTAACCTGCAATAACAAGAACTATTACAGATTTAACTTTATAATAATTCAAATCTTCCCAAGATCTATCAATAATGTAGAAGATATTCTTATAAATAGGGCATTCCAAAGTTTTATGTCATCTTTAGGTGAATAAGTGGACTGTTACTTTCTTCATATTTCTTGATGCTGGTTATTATGTTAACGTCTTGATTCTTGCCCCAAGTTCAACTACTATAGGCTACGCCCCTTTACTGCCTTTCTGCTGCCTTCAATAGTAAATTTAATAGTATTCTTTCTTGAACACTGATAAATGTGTAAATATTGAGAAGATAATTTTATAATCTTCTCCTTTTTCAATTTGACAATCAGTTCAATTATAATTAATGATATATCCCAATCAGAAAATGTAACCAGGGATGTTTAATGCATGGATTCCTAGGAGATAGCTTCAAACACATCTGATTTTAGAGAGACATCTAAAATTCTGGCGTTTAGAAAGTATTTATCCTTTCTTCTGGTTCTTACAGAATGTATATTGAATTTAAATATTTTGTCTGAATACCTGGAGCTATTTACTTATTGTGCTTGATTCTCATATGCTGCGGACTGAGCAATTGATTTTCTAGGTGAACATTTTCACTGGTCTCTATTCCATTCAAACAACTGAAATGGTAAAAATGACTGCAGTTTCTGTAATGAAAGATGCTAATGGCTGAATACTTCTGAGTCTCCCTATCCTAATGTCACCTTCACATCTCTCATGCTGCTGGAAATTACTGACTGACAGGCAATCTCCATTTCTATCTGACCTTTTGGGTATTTTCATTTTTCCTTGAATCACAAGTACTAATGTTCCTCAAGCTACTCAGAGATCTCAAGGACTGGAGTTGATCAATAGAGTTATTGCTACAATCAATCTCTGTGTTATCAAATTCATCTCCCTCTGGTAAGGTTTAGGCCTCCCACTCTCCTGTCCACTGCCTGGCAGAGCTGCAGTTGTGGCAACCCTCAATCCTGAGTGTGTATTTGAGCCAGGAAGAGTCTTCCAGCACTGAAGCAGGAGTTTGGGGCTAACCAGAGCTCAGCACAGGTGTGCTGTTGTTATGAGGGGGCGCAGTGTAGGCATCTGATAGAAACTGGTATTTGAATGTACAGCAGCTTTTTAGTCTAATTCTCCAAACCTCTATGTAATAGAAATGCCAAGAAATCATAACATGGCTTAAAAATAGGAATGTGGAAATACATTAATTCCTCATAAAAATTAAATATGACAGTGCCCAAGGCAGTGTTTCATTTGCAGTTTTTTTGATGTTCTCTGAGGGTGAAATTTTTTTAACAGATTCAAGGTGCTTTTATCTTACCTTTCAAGTATTTAAAGCAAAACCTACATCACCTTGCATATTCTCTTCCATAGTCTTATGTGGTGTATGGCTATTTCTTCCCTAAACCTTATATATGTAAATTCTTCTTCTGACACACTAGTTACTAGATAACCTAAACCAAAATATTTCTCTACCTGCATCCATATATGGCAAAGGTACATCACCTTCTTACAACTCTGGTGTTTCATGATGTGGTCTCATTTCTTCTATTTCTTGCACTTTTAAAGAATGTAAATGACATAAGTCAATAACAACGTGAAACACCATAGACAGAGGAAGAGGGCAGCCCTGTGCCAACCTAGGACAAAAAAATCCTGCTAGGACAGTGTCCTGATTTACTGAATTATCATACAGATCATATTAACATCTTATTGTGTGTCTATTTAGTGGTTGTCTTTCTCAGATCATAATTTCTATTTTTAATTATATTAATTCTGAACCATCCTAGGCTTTGGGGCAAATTAATAACATTCAGTAATATGATTATATTTTTTTACTTTCTGAGAAAGAAATAACATTAGCCAATTTTGAAATGTCAGGGTAGGAATTCACCTTTCCTGTTCATATGTGCTACAAAACATAATTCATCTCTTGAATATTTGCACGTTTAAGAGTGTATTGTTCAAAAATAAGCTAAAGATTTATACCTCTTCCATGGTCCGTGGAGAGGTCTCTACTGATGTTAAATACTTGGAATGAGCTATCCTCTGGAACTACCCATTCCACATGATTAATCATAAAGGGAGCCAAAGCAAACAGCTGTCATTTATACAACTAACTGTCAGATATCGAACATCCTTTTACACTGTGAAAGGTTTTGAGCTTTTCTTTTTTTTTTCTTCTGAAATGCTAAATATATCATGACCTACATCAGCTGTTTTGGAGATACATGTGGATAAGTCAGAGGGTTGTAGTTTTTCAGTGTTAGAGATGCTGATTTTCCTATTGAGTTTATAGGTGATTTTAATTCCTTTAACTATTGTTCTAATACATGTTTTTTTGTTTTTCACCTGAAGAAAAAAGTGCCTGGAAAATTCCAAAATCTTTTTAGTGGCTCTCTAGAAAATACCTTATCCTCCTCTGGTATGATTGGTTATTGTCGGGGTTTGACCCTGACTAAATGCCAGGCACCTCGACTCTCTCTTACAAAAAAACCACTGTAAAAACACACACCAATCTCACGAGCTAAATGAGATAGGACACTGGTAGGAAGACACACAGAAGAAAAAGGGCAGACAGGCTCCAAGCTTAAAGTTGCAAAAAGTGATTTAATTACCTAACAGAGTTGGAGAATAAATGCAAGGCAAAAATAAACTTTTCATATACTATTTTGTTCACTCACCCCCCTCCCTCTTACGAACCCATTTTATCCACCCCCTTTCCTCTTTTTAACCAACAAGCCCGGGTAGGGAGGCAGGGTGTGAGGTATTTTCTCAGTCCACAGAGCAGGTCCATAAATGTATTCATCACCACAATTCTTCTACTACAAATACTCTTTATCTCTACTTATCACTCTCTATCTGCTGACAGTTTTTCTGCTCTCACCCCCCACCCTTTTAAGAAGCAGTCTCTGCGCTCACCCCCCTTCCCTCTTTCCAAACCAACAACACAGACAGGGGGCAGGGTGAGGGGTTTTCTGGTCAGTCCAATCAGGGAGAGGGGTTCTCTACTTAGCCATGGGGTCCCTCCCACGAGAGACACTCCTCTGGGAACTTCTTTGGTGTGGGTCCAATCTCACGAGCAACATCCCGCCTGAATTCTGCTGCAACATGAGTCTCTTTGTCCATAAGGTGCTGTGCAGACTCTCCCAAGCCGAGGCCAGGCTGCTTCCATGCCAGGAGCAAGGCCTTTCTCTCCCTTGCAAGGCCTTTGTAGTTTTAACTCTTCGATGAGACTCCAAACTGGATCACAGCTTTCTCCAGGCATCCACCTGCTCCTCTGGCGTGGGCTGTGGGTGAATTTCTGCACTCCTGTGGACTCCATGGGCTGCAGGGGGAACCTCCTGTGTAGCAATGTGGGTTTTTAGGATTCCATGTGCTCCCTTTGTTTCCCTGCTCTGTATACCATTGGTTCATTTTGAAATATGCTCTGCTGTACCTGAAAACCTATTGGTGTGTTCCCCCTGTCAATTCTCCCCCTCCTCCTCCTGGGATTGGCTCTTAGGGAGCCAGCCCCCGCCCCCTTTCCTTCCCCTTAAAAGACAGCGTCTGCGTCAGAGAGAGGTCTTCCATCTCTGAGTTGCCAGCCGCTGACCTACCCCCTTCTCCTTCCCCTGCAACCCCTTTTCCCCATACCCCAAATAAACCTCCCTGACAGAACAGAGATGGAGTTCCAGTTTGTTCCTTCATCTTACTTCATTTCCTGCTAGAATTTCTGTGGTTGGGAGACCCCCACCACACCGCGGGACCCCGGGGGCCACCAACTCCAGATCCGGTGGAATTATGAGGACCAGGGACTTCGCTCCGGGCGGGAGCCAGCCTGTGCCACCCTCCCGGAGCCTGCAGTAACACTCCTGCTCCCCCCATGGCCTTCACCACGGCTAGCAGAGGGTTTTCAGCTCCGGCGCCTGGAGCACTGGAGCACCTCCTCCCCCACCTTCTTCGCTGACCTTGGTGTCTCCATGCTGTTTCTCCCTTCACATATTTTTACCTCCACCTCCTCCAACTACAAAGAAGTGCGTGCGTACCTTGTTTTGATTTTTTCTTAAATATGTTTTCACAGAGGCGTAACTAGCACCTCTAATTGGCCCAAACTTGGCCGGCAGCATGTCCATCACCTTCAGAGCCATCAGAGATTGGCTCTGCTGGACTTGATGTAAAAACTTCCAGAACTTTCACTCAGGACACACAGGAGCCATCTTTGTGCCACTCCCCACCCCCCAGACACCTTCCCAGGCCTACCACAACAGCTTCTGAGGGGTCCAAATTTCTCCTAGATGTTAAAAAATACTTTACTGATGTTTTGGGCCAATCAAAACCACCACAGTTATTTAAGCATGTCTGTCTCCAAAAGTCACAGCATATTCAATCCTCTTGTTAGCAGTGCAGAATTCACAAAGGCACAATGTGCAGAAATAAAGTGCTGGTGACTCCCACTTAAACCATTCAGATAGAATGAGATACGAAATAATTGACTTAGCCAAATATTTGGCATTTCATATACAAATGAACTACTTTTTGATGACTAGTCCTGCTGTGTTTTCAGAACAATGATTAAAAAATATTTTAAAGCTTAATTTCAGCATTAACTATTTTCTCTCCAAACACAAAGAGAAAATTTTTTTTACTTTACGCTTTCTGATAAAACCAGGTGTGGTGTTGCATCCCCGAAAAGCAGCTGAAAGCCCCAACGCCACATGGAAAGGCAGTCAGCTGCGCTGTGACGCGCGCTGGGCTGCGCCAGGGCGGGAGAGCACGCTGGAGTGGCACAGAGCTCGGGGGACAGAAGCTCAGCAGGAAATGAGGTGGAACGAAGAAATGTACGGACGCAGTCTGTGGTCTTCCAGGGAATTTATTAGGATCTTCGAGTGAGGGTCCAGGGGTGGCGGAGGGGGATGGGAAACCGGGGACGGGCGGAGGGGCTGAAAGCCCACAGACTGCGACCCCAAGCACACAATGGCAGGGGATTATAAGGGAAGGGAAAGGGGAGGGGGTTAGCTCCAGAGAGCCAACCTGGGAAAGTCTGAGGGGAGAAGGACGGGGGTACAAGCCAAAAGATTCACGACGGGGGGGGGGGATACAAATTCAAAAGAACCAATAACATACAGAGCTAAGGAGAACAAAGGAGAAACTTCTGGAATGCAAGCCACATAGGGGTGGGGGGGGAGAGTGCAGAGACACACTGCTACAACCAGGATGTTGTTTCATGTTGGATGCTGTTTACCATTTGATTTCAACGTCTTTACTGAATCTCTGCTTGAAGTATGATAATGTGAGACGAGAAAAAAGTAATTTCCTCTTTCTTAAACATGTTTTAGGAATGTTTCTCATTACCATTTAACTATTTTTCTTGGTGTTAAACCCAGTCTTTTTAAAGTGTGAAGCCAAATAAATCCAATTATTATACATGCCCAATATAAGTTATCAATAATTAAAGTCTGTGTTTGTTTAACTTAGTCCTTTTCTCTGTGAGATGTTTACAGTGAATATGACAAGTCATCAACTTCTAAAGTCAGATTAATTCTCTTCACCTTTTCTAGAATTGCAGACTAATCTGTGCAAAGTCTGATTCACTCGATTTGAACCCTTTTCAGTTCTTTAATATCCTCTTCTTCTTGCAAAATATTAAGAGCATGGCCTTTGAGATCTTTTAACATTTCAGAACATTTGGGAGTGCTGTTTTGATAATAAATGAAAATCCATCCTCCCAAGTGTGGCTAGCACAGGTCCTTCCCGTGGGAACATTTTGCTATATTTCATAAACAAAGATAAAGTTTGGATGTTTTGCAAACAACATCTCCGGATTAGGTCAGTTCGGGCTTGGCCAATTGGGCCTAGGGGGAGGTCTCGGGCTGACCAATCTGGGTGACCTCTGAAGACTCTATATATATGGAAATCAAAACAATAAAGCTCTCTTCTCTCTTTCCTTGTCTGAGAACCTGGGTCATTCCTCAGCTAGCGGCTCAACAGCAACACCCAAGTTAACCCAAGTGCTGAATAACCAGTGCACTTGTTATGGACTTTCAATTGCCTATTTTACTTGCTAATTGACTTTGGGGTCCATTAGCACTGCTGGCAGACCTGTGTAATAGTGCATTAATAGATAATACATAATACTGTATTAACTGGTTATAAAATAGGTGAGTTGAAGCACATTTAGAATGGCTTGAGATCAGCATTAGCATGATTTTGGAAGTTTGGTCTTCACACCTGTTGAATACATACCAATTTATTTAAAGTTTTAAAAAATATATCTGAGTACCTCACACATTTTTTAAACAAAAGCAATCAATTATTCTAGTTTTAAAACAGCTTAAAAATGCAGATAAAATTATTTTAATAAAATTTTAGGTACCATGAGGGCAAACAAATTAGACTTTTTGCTAAATTCCCGATTTTGGGCATCTCTGGTAAGAGCTAGGAATAGAAGTCAAGAAACCATTTTCCTACATAATGAAATAATTATTAATTCTGAAATAATTGTGTAATAATACTACTGCTGCTGAACATGATCTGCCAAATCTTTTTTTTTTTTCTGAAGCTTCAGAATGAATGGTTTGTTTCAAACAAACAAATAAAAAAAGCAAAAAAGTTTTTCATTCCACAGGCTATAAGAAACAGCTGTGATTCATATATCTTCTGCAGCTCCCAGTAGCTTCATATACCATTCCAGGGACAAAGAAAAAAATCTTAATGCCCGAGGCCATGTAGAAAACAAGGTCCTTGGAGGGGCTCAAATCAGCTCGATAATAACTGAGGAAAGCTGTTTCTGACTGGAGTGGCAGAAGCAGCAATGGAGAGTGCAAAGATGAGAGAAAGAATATTACTGATTCTCATGCTGATTTTATTCCCTTTCTGTCTGACTTCCAATTCTGAGTTTGCACCTCTTTCTCTCTTATATATAGGTGTGTGTGATGGGGGGCCTGTGTGATGGACTTTTCTCATCTTTTTAAGATCAGTACATTTTTATTTCGTTGTAATGTATTTTTGGCCAGCTATCAGCTTGATGCACCAACTGGTAGAGGCCAAGTGTGAACTTGCTTGCCAACAGAGCTTATGTATTTCTGTCAATTTTTGTCTGCTGAAAACACTCCTTTCTGCAGCAGCCAGCAATAGCGAGAACAGAAGCCAAGAATCAGATCTTTCTTTCCAAATTGTATCATGTTGCACAGTTAGAACCTGGAGGGGAGGCAGATTATGTATCTCCATTTTCAAAAGACACCGAGATTCATTTGAATTATTCTAAATTTATTTTCGGTTATTTGAAAATTTGTAAGCAGAAGACAAATTTCTTTCTTATGAACATGATAACAAACAAATCACAATTTGAACATACTGAAGTACATATTTTTCTTTGGCTCCCAGTAAACCATTGAGACTAGATTTAAAGCTTTGAAATGTCAGCTTTGCAAAGTTAGTAAATATTCTCATCTAATTATCCCAGAGTAGACTGAGGTACATCCTACCTAAATGTAAAAACATAAGTGGAAGTTCTGAATTTGAATGAAGCATTGTTTGAAAATACACACTCATTCAAAAAGACATTTCTAAATCCACAGAAGCATTTGCACAGATTTCTGTGAATCAGGAGTTCTGAATCTGGTGCCCTCAAGAAGCCATTTTGTGTCATAATACAACACCTGTTATAGATGTTGCTTCTTAGGAAAACTGTCTTCTAAATGTGAGATGAAGAATAAATATGTGTTATTTAATACTGATGAGAAGAAAGTTGATAATTTTTCTCTTTAGTCTAGAAAGTGGGATTTTTTTAACTGTGTTGTTTGTTTTCTGACTACAGCACCTATGTGATCTGCAATCAGATTTTCTCAGTTAACAGGAATATCATTGTTTTGGGCTTTATTCGCTATGACATTGAAACTCAGCTCTAAAAAAAGAAGACAAGCTAGATTTATTCAGTCATAGATACCTTGTTAATAAAAATTCTCTAAAGACCATTTTTCTGTCTGTAAACATACAGCTGTTAGATGCCATTAATTTCAAATTCTGACCTCTTTGGTCTCACAGAAACTCTATATTTCTATGGTGAGTGAAGAAATCAGTACTATATATATATATATAATTGAAATCTTCAAAAATAATGCACAAATTAAAAAAAATTAATAACGGCACAAATTAAAACCTACCTTACTTTTCCATGATTTATCAGATGAGAAATTACTTATTTTTAAAAGAGATTAAAAGTTAAATGAAATTGTACATTATTCTCTTGAGCTAAACCAGTTAGAATCAAAGAAAAAAAGCCTTTATATTCCAGATCCACTCAATACAATAAGGACTGTAATTGTTAAAATTGTTAAAAGCTCATTTATCTCTTTTCTGTGTTGTATAATTTTCTTAAAATAATTGTGCTTTTAGATCACTATGAATTTTAGCTGTGTTGTGCTTTATGTCAGGTTTCACTGGTTGCAAGAAAACTTGCTTTGAATGTTGGCAATAAGACAAGAAGCTCTGGAATACAGTTGCTCAGTGACGGCTCAGCTTTCCTTTTTTTTCTTCCTTCCACTACAACTCTACAGTTATTGATCAATTTGTAAAAGTATGAGGCCCATGCATATTGACACATATCACTTTAAAATGAAATAATTGATATAACATCACGTTTGACTCTGTACAATGCAAAAATAAAGACTTAGTAATGAAAACACAGACATTAATATGATATGTAATATTGTAATCAGGGAATGAGAAAACAAAACAACTGCCAATACAATAATGTTATGATACTCAATATTTTTCTGAAAATTCCCTAAGTATGGACTATGTATGATTTCAAAGACACTGCAGTGTAATCCTTTGATTATTTGAATTTTTGAGTAATGAACTCCCTTAATTGCATGATAAAATGGAATTTCTGATAAGCAAGGAATAGAATTTTCTATTTTCTGTTTAAATGTCATTAAATTTTATATGTTAAAAATCTGAATTTTAATGAGATACCAAAAACTTCTAATTTTGAACACTGATGTCCTTAACTGTTTCTGTATTTTTAGTTTTTTATGGTTTTAGATACATAAAAACTCTCATGCAACTCAGGTAGGATTTTCAGGAGATAATACACTTTATGGGCTTTCATTTTCTATTGTAGAATCCTGTTTCTGACTGAATATTATTTTTATTTAAGCATTAAGTAAGTAGTCTAAAAGTTTTTCATGCCATGTATCACTTGAAAGTTTCTTTGGTGCCAGGACTGAGTGATTGAGAAAATGTAGATGGACAATGAAGAAAAACTGGGTTGAAATTGAAAAACAAAGGTTGTATGTTGAGGAAACAAGAATCTTAGAGTGAGGCATACTTTTACTAAGAGTTTTTAGAGGTATTGAAAGAAGAAAATAGAGACAGATTGTTGGGGATGAGGAAAATAGAAGACACTGCTTGAATAAGGATAGGGATGTGTTGAAAAGTATATACTTAATGTATTTTCTAACTTACCTTTTTTCCATCTGAATTAAAGGCAGAAAAGAGAACAAATGTTTTTGTGTTCTTTTGTGCTCGCTAATACAAATGTGAGAATTCTCACTTTGAATGGAATCCTCAGCCTACTAATAAAGAGAGGAAATACTTTGGTGCAATGAGGCAGGATCAAGTGGCTCCCCCCAAGTATCCCATTTTTTTAATAGTGTACCCTGAGTGTGCAAACAAAGAAAAGCCTGAGCTGTCCGGTTCAGGTCTGTGTGGGAGCAGAGCAGGGCAGCACTGGCAGAGGCTGAGGAAGGCCAGGCATCCCCTTTAACTGCTGCCCAGCAGCTGAGGTTCTCCCCAGGCTCCAGGAGCTCTCTTTGAGTTCTCTTTCAGTGCAGTGATGAACCAGCATGGTTCAGGGTAAGCTGCTTGGTCAAAATGGATTAAAAGCATTAGTGGGCTCTTTGCTAGTTGTAATTGCTGCCTTCCAGCTGATACACCCTAACTGCATGGATGCTTCCCATGACTTTTGGGAAAACACCAAGCAGGTTAGGTCAAACCACCTTAAATCACTCATCATACTGTTCAAAGTATATTCATTAAATTTTAAAGCAACTTGGAGAAAGGATAAAGTAGTAGTAGAAGATGGCTGATCCAATACTTAAATTTTGAAGCAAATTGCCCTAAAAATTACCCAAAAAGTATAAAATATAGGTTTATCTTCCTTTTTTTTCATCTGAGGTGGCTTGGACCAAAGCTTGTCCTTCTCATGAGAGTCTTCCTCCCAGTGAGTTAAGTGATGTGAGGGGGAGGCTGTTTTCCATCCCTCCACAGAGCTGTGCTACTGGACAGTCAGGACTACAGGTTTCCCAGACTCAGACTGTGCTCATGGGAGCTGAGGTTCATAGTGAATTTGAGACTCTCCTCTGAGAGCTCTTGTCCTCTTCCCAGTTTTATGTGTTTTACCTAATGACAATTTAATGCAAACACATAATTGAGACGCTAGAATTTAGGGTAATCAAATGACATTTTTACAGTTAAGTTTTATAGTTCTCCATGAAAAACCAAGCTACAGTCTAGTGCTTCCCCTGGGCCCAATTAATCTTGGTTTCCTTTTCAGCAAGGGAACAACTCCAACAAGAGAGGTGCATATAGGTTGTTTGTAATGGTCTTCTCATGGGAGGTAGGAGATGCAGGTTCAACTCTCTTGGGTAGGAAAGAAAACAACCTAAAAATCTGCTACATTCTACACACATTTGAGGTGCCAAACGACTATAAAAAGGTCAAAACCATCACTAACAATTTCCTTCTTAAAGAACTTATGCAGGAATTACCTGGCTTCGTGATCTTGCTAATGATTATATACAAGTTTAGAACTAAGATAATTAGCCAAGTCAAAGCTATTGCAGTAAGAAGTAAGATGGAAGCATAATTCTAGGTGGTAAATCTTAATACTTACCTTAACAAGGCTTTTCGGCATTTTTATTTTATTTTAATAATTCCATGCAGGTCCTATTCTTGGCTATTCTCTATGTTTAAATCTACTCTTAATAAATGAAATGATGAAATGAACATATAATTTAACCAGCTGGACTGATTTTAAATCAATGCACTTTAACACATTTAAATCTTCAGAAAATATTTCTATGATAATGTTCCTTAACCGGTACACTAAAATGCATAATGATGTGGAGGTTCTAAGAAAACTATGCAGTAAGAATTTTATTCTATAAAAGGAAAAAAGAAAAAAAGAAGAAAGGAGGAAAAAAAGAAAGAAAAAAGAAAAGAAAATGGGAAAAAAGGAAAAAAAAGAAAAAAGGAAAGGTCACCTCCTCAGTCCCAATGGAAAATACTGCGAAGTTCAATGTTAAATATTTACAAATATTTACATATTTACAATAAATCAAAATTTGGAAACTTTTGCCCTTCTCAAAAGGTCTATAACTATAAATGATTCATTAACACAATACACTTATTAAGATTTATTTGATAATAGGGAAAACACTTCTGCAGCATGACTAACTGGAGGCTCACATCTGAGATTAGATGGACATGGGATAATAATCAACACTGCTCACTTGTTTGGGAGTTTAAAACAACATGCATATATAAGTGGCAGATACAGGAGAGCTAAGACATGAGTTATAAGCAGAAGCAGAGACATGCAAATGCTGTAATTTTCACAAAGAGCAGATTAAAAAAATATTTTAACTGTCATTTTTCTAAAAACAAAATAAAAATACTGTTAAACATTTGAAGAAAACAATTTTTAGACAAATTAACTTCCCAGCTAATAGATATTATTACTTTCCAATTTCTATTGCCAACTGTTTAACAGCATGCTGTTTATTGCTTATCATAAATAACAATATTTTACTAATAGCTTTTTAATGAGCAATAAATAATTGCTCTATTAATACAAAGTGCTATCATTTGTTCTAGTCTTGGATTCATTCCTCTCCTGCTTGCTATGCAAATATTTTTTTTAAAAGTGATGTTTGTATTATTTTTAAAAATGCAAGCAATTCTGAGATAACTATCTGATAGATACTTGATGACAGACTGATACTTTAAGGGCATGAAGATTATGTAAGTTCTTCTCCCACTTTATGACTTTGCTTTATGAAATTGCTTACTTTTGGTTTTTTTCCCATTGAATTTAGATTTTATTTGCTGCATTCATTTGGATAAAAATAAAAAAAGTGGAGGTTGAAATATCTACTTATTAGGTCAATCCTCAATGGATACCTCACTTGAATAAAAACTACTATTCCATGGAAATTATTAAGTATATGGGGAGAAATTGAGGATCAAAATCCATAAAATTCTAAGGTAATTTTCTAGTAGTTAAAATATCTGGAAAAGAAATTACTAAGCTAAAATTAATGTTATCACAATAAAAACCACATAAAATATGCTAAGTTTATTCTTTCTTTCCCCTCCCCACTGTGCCCTTCTCCACTGTGCCCCTCTCAATTTTCAATTAGTCCTCCCTCAGAAATAGGTCCCAATTATTTTGCATTTTATGTATAATTCCACTAATTCTTCCTCCAGTACAGGAACGCATTCAGAAAGGTTTCATATCCTTTAACTGCAGCAGAGATACTGGCTGAGTGAATGCTGAGAAAAAACGGAATAAATACTCCAGATTCCAGTTCATTAATAGGATCTTCTCCCTAAAGTAGAGGAGAATCTGGGTGCATATTTTATACGAGATTAAACTTGAAATTTCAATGGTCTTAACTGGTGCACAATTTTTGATTGAGCTCTATGCAGAGATAAGACTCTTTCTTATGGGAATATATTTAAAGGTACACTTAAGATGTAGATATAGAAATCTCTTCAGTTTTAAGCTCTGAAAACATCATACAAGATGCATGTTTGTGTTGCAGTTGTATTAGTATTGTCTTGTTAAATTGCTAGCTGTCCTCAGTGGTACAGGATAATGACATGCAAAATTTTGTGTGTATCCTTCTTGTTTTCTGATGAGATACTATGTCTCCTATGGGACTTCATTTTCCAGTATTTTTATGCCTATAGAATTCTTCTGTCTGTAGATGAATTCTCCTTGTGACACCAAGTGCCAATTTAGGAATGAATGTATGCCTACAATGATAATTCTGGTTTTGTTTAGAGAACTACTGTGGATATTTTTTCCCCCGCTCATTTGTGGGATTTTTTTGTTGTGTAAAATAATATACTATTTTCTTTTTGTTTCTACTAGAATGCCCTTGATCTCACCCTAAATCTAATCTATTTCTTCTGCTGACTGAAATCTTCTGGTCTATATTGACACAAGTCTGTATATCTAAAACTACCCTCTCGGGTGCACAGTCATTTTGCCAGATTTACTAAGTGACTATCCCGAATCTGTCAGCTATTTTGTACCTTGCTTTAGCTAAATAAAAACAAAGTCCAGTGGAGGGAAACAGAGGCAACTAAGGGACTAAAATATCTCTCCTATGAGGAGAGACTGTAAGAGCAGAAAAGTTGTGGGATGAGATGAAAACAGTTCAATAGGTAAAGCAAAAGCATGAGCGAAGCAAAACAAGGAATTCTGTCACCACTTCCCATGGACTGACAGGTATTAAGCCATCCCCAGAAAAGCAAGACTCCATCACACATAATGGTGACTTGGGAAGACATATTCCATCACTATGAATGTCCCCTTTCTTCCTTCTTACCCCAGCTTTAAACACTGAGCATGATGCCATGTGGTGTGGAACATCCCCGTGGTCAGCTGGGGTCAGCTGTCCTGGCTGTGTCTCCTCACAACTTCTTGTGCACCCCCAGACTCCTCACTGGTGGGGTGAGGAGCAGAAAAGGCATTGACTCTGGGTAAGCTCAGCTCAGAAGTAACAAAACATTCCTGTGTTATCAACACTATTGCCAGCACAAATCCAAAACACAACCCCATACCAGCTTTTCCAAAGAAAATTTAAATGTGCAATAAGTTCTTCATACTAGTGTTAATTACTGGTAATAATTTTAATAAAACAAATGTTCTGAAATCTCTGTTTTTCTAGCCTCCTGAATATTGCTATTATATTAATCCTGTGTATGGCTCTCCATTCAGTTCAAGACTAGGAAAACTTATGTTAAGCAAAACTTCTAATATCATCCATAATGTCTTGTATTTCAATAGGAGTTAAATTTCCTATTTATATATGACTTTAGTGACAGAAGGAAATATCAGTCTAATAATTAATGAAATCATTTTTATCTTAGAACAGCCCAGGTTGAAAAGGACCTCAAAAACCATCTGGTCCAATCTTTCATGAAAAAGAGAGCCAAGAATCTGTCATCCTTGTAAGTGCACTTTAAGCACTGGAAAACTGTAATGATATTCCCCTCTTTTCGACCCATGGTGATAGTTATTGGATTTTATAATTCAATTTTCATAATAAATTTTTTTGTAAGAGCAGTGTTTAATTAAAGTTATTTCTTACTAAGCATCAAATCATTATAGTAATGATGTATCACGGTCCGGGAGGGCTGCACAGGCCGGCTCCCCCCAGACCGGGGTCCCTGGTTCGTGTAAATCCCACCGGATCTGGGGCGGGCGGCCCCCGAGGTTCTGCGGCATGGCGTCAGTCTTCCAACCACATCAATTCAAGCAGGAATATAGTGAGATAAAGGAAGAACTGGACTCCATCTCTGTTCTGCTAGAGAGGTTTATTTAGGGTAACGGGGAAAAGGGGTGCAGGGAAGGAGAAGGGGGAAGGGAGACAGAGCAGGGAGGAGATCCTAGCAGCCCAGAGATGGAAGACCTCGAGCTGATCCGGACATCGACTTATAAAGGGAAAGGAAAGGGGAGGGACTGTCTCCCCTAGAGCCAGTCCCAGGGAGTCTGAAGGGAAGAAAGGCATAGGGAACCCACCAATAGATTTCGGGGTACAGCAGAGCATATTTCAAAATGAACCAATGGTATACAAAGCAGAGGGACAAAGGAGCACATGGAATCCTAAACCCCCACATTGCTACATAGTAATAGTAAAGGGTTGATGTAATGCTGCATTCCTCTTGTGTTTCACTAATTGTACACGAAATGAGCTGTCATGTGTCCAGTTTTTGTGGTTTGAAACTCTCAGTGATGGAAATACAACAAAAAAGGTATGCCATATATACATATAGATGTGAAATATGAAGAAATTTGCATGCTTTATTTCAAAACAGGTCAGTATGTGCAGAGAGATGCTGCACAATATCCACTGCAATAAGGAGATCTCAAATTCTATAGATTTGAACCATGGTTTCTTACATTTTAGGTGAGTAGCCTAGCCATCATTAGCTATTTGTGTTTAAGTATATCCTGTCAAACATTTACAGTAAAAATTCTGTTCAGTGTATGAAATAAAGTGATGCAGCCCAAGAAAAATAAAGCAACCCTTAATATCCTAAAAATATTTAGTGATCAGAAAACTATTTCCTACATGTTTTCTTATCAGTCTTCTTATTATTGTCCTGACAGATGACTTAAAAGAATGTTACTTTAGAACATGCAATTCAAATTTTCTGTGCACACTTAGCAAGCTTTTGTGATTGCCTAGGTAGTCACAGATGGGCAAACTGCCAGACTGCAGTGCAGGGAGCACAGAAAGCAGCATCAGGCCAGATATTCAGACTTAAAAATCCAGGATATTTACCAAATTGACACCCTCTTTTTAGTGTCTCTAACTATAAAATACATAGCACCTGGAGGGGAAAAGAACATACGTGAATTTATCGATTTTTACCCTGGTGTCAAGAAGTGGTGTTTTATTTATTTAAATTTTCACACAATCTCTTTTCCAATTATTTACTTTAGATTGCTGGTGTCAATGAGTAAAATATGAGAAACCAGAGCATTATTATGTCTTTATCAGATTAATTTAGATGTCTAGTGATAAATATTCAATTATATTACATCTTCATTTCTCCCCTCTTCCTATTTAATCTTGTCTCTAAGAGTAGATAAAGTAAAGTTTATTGGCATCTCACTTCTAAGAGTACTCTGCAAATATAATTTCCCTAACTACAGAGTGAAATTAGATCACCCACATGCTTCACTGAGTATTTGATTGAGATAATTTGATTTTATATTGTTACTTTTAATATAAAATATCTTGTTTTCTATTAAAATTGTATTATTAATAAATTGTAGCACACAAAATAGCAAATGAAATTCCTGGATCATAGCTGTGAAAGTGTATAATCTCAATGCCTGGCACACAGAATTCAGACCATCTTTTCCAAAGTCTTTCCTGTGACTTTTTCAGGCATTTTAAAAAAAAGAGCATCTTAGCTCTTTAAGCAAGAAACCATACATTCTACATATTTACTCAACATTTACTCTCACGTTTACTCAACAATAACTGCATTAAAATTACAGGCATGCAAGAATTTTTTAATCATCAATTCAAACCTGCCTAATTACACATGGTGCTCAGGACAACTGTCTTCCTGGGTTGGTAGATAGTGTCAGGGAGCAGAACAGTCCCCCTGTTATCCAAGAGGAGGCAGTCAGGGAACTGCTGAGCTGCCTGGATATCCATAAATCTATGGGACCGGATGGGATCCATCCCAGGGTGATGAGAGAGCTGGCAGATGAGCTTGCAAAGCCACTCCATCATCTACCAGCAGTCCTGGCTCACTGGCGAGGTTCCAGATGACTAGAAGCTGGCCAATGTGACGCCCATTCATAAAAAGGGTAAGAAGGAGGATCCTGGTAATTACAGGCCGGTTAGCCTGACCTCGGTACCAGGGAAGGTTATGGAACAGTTTATATTGAGTGCTATTACACAGCACCTACAGGATGGACAGGGGATCAGACCCAGTCAGCATGGGTTTAGAAGGGGTAGGTCATGTTTGACGAACCTGGTCTCCTTTTATGACCAGGTAACCCGCCTGGTGGATGCAGGAAAGGCTGTAGATGTTGTCTATTTAGACCTCAGCAAAGCCTTTGACACTGTCTCCCACAGCATACTCCTGGAAAAGCTGGCAGCCCACGGCTTGGACAGGGGCACTCTTCGCTGGGTTAAGAACTGGCTGGAAGGCCGGGCCCAGAGGGTGGTGGTGAATGGTGCTGCATCCAGCTGGCGGCCAGTCACCAGTGGTGTCCCTCAGGGGTCTGTACTGGGACCAGCTCTGTTTAATATTTTTATTGATGACATGGATGAGGGTATTGAGTCTTTCATTAGTAAATTTGCCGATGACACTAAGCTGGGAGCGTGTGTCGATCTGTTGGAGGGTAGGAGGGCTCTGCAGAGAGACCTGGAATGGTTGGATACATGGGCTGAGTCCAATAGGATGAAGTTTAACCAGTCCAAGTGCCGAGTCCTGCATTTTGGCCGCAACAACTCCCTGCAACGCTATAGGCTGGGAACAGAGTGGCTGGAGAGTGCCCAGGCAGAAAGAGACTTGGGGGTACTGGTCGACAGCCGACTCAACATGAGTCAGCAGTGTGCCCAGGTGGCCAAAAAGGCCAATGGTATCCTGGCCTGTATCAGAAATAGTGTGGCCAGCAGGACCAGGAAAGTCATCCTTCCCCTATACTCGACTCTGGTGAGGCCGCACCTTGAGTGCTGTGTCCAGTTCTGGGCCCCTCAGTCCAGGAAGGACGTGGAGACACTTGAGCGTGTCCAGAGGAGGGCAACAAGGCTGGTGAAGGCCTTGGAACACAAGCCCTATGAGGAACGGCTGAGGGAGCTGGGGTTGTTTAGCCTGGAGAAAAGGAGACTCAGAGGTGACCTTATCACTCTCTACAACTTCCTGAAAGGTGGTTGTAGTGAGGTGGGGGTTGGTCTTTTTTTTCCGGGCAACAACTGACAGAACAAGAGGACACAGTCTTAAGTTGCGCCAAGGAAAATATAGGTTAGATATTAGGAGAAACTTTTTTACAGAAAGAGTGATAAAATATTGGAATGGTCTGCCTGGGGAGGTGGTGGAGTCACCATCCCTGGACGTGTTTAAAAAGAGACTGGATGTGGCGCTTGGTGCCATGGTTTAGTTTAGTTGAGGTGTTAGGACAGAGGTTGGACTCGATGATCTTGAAGGTCTCTTCCAACCTGGTAATTCTGTGATTCTGTGATTCTGTAATTAGAATATTCTAATTAAAATAATTAGTCCCTCTCCTGAAGGGCTAACCATTAATCTGTATTAGTTCTATGTAAAGTCTTGAACCAATGCCCTTCCCAAGCTGAAGACCTATCAATAATAAAAGACCAAGAATTAAATGCTGATTAAAGAGGTTTCTAGTTCTGCATGTAATTTTATTAGCAGGTGTTTGTGTTAATAAAATTCTGCTGTTATTGTATCTTTCATACCCACAACCTTCTCTATGTCTGTATCTAACTAATGGTTCATGACATTTCTCTTTTATTCGATGCTCAGAACTCTGTAATAATGTGGATATCTCTCATTTTCTTTCTCTTCCTCCTCTTTCTGCCCAAACAAAATCCCACTAGCCTGAAGGAGAATTTCCGAAATGAAAAGTGTCAGGAGAAAATTTCAGACTGAACAATTATTGTTTGGGAACCAAAAACTATACAGCTAATGTTAGGCAAATTTAATTAAAGACAGATCTTGCCCTTCAGCATTTGTGTACTGTGGGCTGAGCCACCATCCGTGGAAGGTTACATTTCAACTCATTGCACATATATTAAATCAAGTAATAATGATTAAAATAGCTGTAATATTGGAGGTTGGGGGTGGGTGGGTTTCTCTCTTCTTCTACAAAAGTAGTTGTACATGAAAATGTCCCCAAAAAAAAAAAAAAGAATATTCAACCCTGTTCAGCTCTGCTCATTGTTTTTATTACATATGAACATTAGAGAATGCTGATCTGTGCAGGCTTAATACAGTTCTAAATGTTAGATAAAGACATTTATAAATATGCTGCTAGAAGTGTGTTAAGTGTTAAGAAAGTGTTAGAAGTTGTTTAGTATTAAGAAAGTATTTCAATTTCAGTGAAACACTATTGTGATTTTTAAGTCTTAAACTGGGGAGTCTGGTATGTTGTGTCTATTTTTGTTTTTCTGCAGATTTGCTTCTTGGCTTGCGCTCGCTCTTTTGAACAAAATATTTAGAAACTTCATCTATATTCCTAAATCTAAGGGTAAACAACCCACTGTAGAATTTAAAAAAAAAACCTTAAAGACCTAAATCTTCTCTAATTCTGGAAAATATTCTACAATATCTTCAAGTGTCAACAGTGGTGAAGGGAGAACAGTAAGTTGGGGTTTTTTTCTGTATTTTTCCAGGATATCACAGAACACTCCACTTTACTAAAGAAGGTAAAAAATGCTTTTACCTTTCTTGATAAACAGCTCATATGTCAGTCCCTTTTTTCTGATTATCAGTATACCTGAAGCAGATGTGTTTTTTCCAACATAAAATTATTTTAAAACAGAATGCTTTTATGCTATGAAATACACTCTTTTCTTAAATTCAATATAGTAGTATTGCAAACAATAATTTCTATCAGCAAGAGCAACCAGTACAATAGGACTCCCCTAAAATAAAGCAACAATCATGGAATTTGTCTTTAAAATCTAAATAATAATTCTGCTGTTTGAAAAGGAACACTGCCACCCTCTGTGAACATATTAGCTAGAGAGCCTAAGATGAAAAAAGCTAGTGTATCTTTCCCATACACAACTAGAAGCACACAGTAGAGGAAAAGCAGCAGAATGAAAGCAATTCAGGTCAGAGAGAGAGAGTGAATATAAAGAACATGTGGGAAATATTAAATAGAGATTTTGTACAGAAAATTCCATCATAAGCAAGCAAAAATTTTGCTTTTGTCTTTCATTCTGAATCTACCATGCTGGTCCTTGTCTAATGACATTAATATAGGTTTGTCACATAGGTTTGCCTTGCAAAATTATGCAAAGTGTAAATCTGTAAGAGAATTTAACTGAGAAATTCAGATTCTGTTCACTTACAGCTACAGGTGGTAGGATTCTTTCCAGAGCCAAGAAATCATCAGTGTTTAAAATGTTATGGTAGCAGCAGAAACAAATTTCTTCAACTTTACTGAATTCTATTTTTCCAAATGACATCACTCGTTACTGTTCCTTGTGTTGCAATAGAAGGAAAACACCCTGAGTGCTTTTGAAACTAATGCAAACTGCAGGCTCTGCAGAGGGACTGTCATGCTGGTGATATCTGGGTAATTAGTGAACAACTATCTTAAATGCACTGAGTCCAATTATATGTTTCTGATTGGAAGTGAACAAAATGAATTCATATTATTAATTCTATGACAAACTTTTAACAAACCTCTGAAAAGTTTAGGAGCTGAAACTTCAATTGACATGTTTAGTACCTGTATTATTCTTTGAACATTTGTTTCTATACAATTTAGAAGAAAAATAAAAGTTACAGATAATAGTTACCTTAGACACCTTGTTATGGTCATAAACAACCATTTGTTCTCTAATATCCCAGAATCAGTATTATGCTGCAAATATGTAGTTGGAGACATCTTTAGAAATTCCTTTCCTGATGCTTTAATACACAGTTTGCCAGTAGCCATGCAGAAGGAAGAAGAAATCAGAATATCTTACATAACAGCAAAAGCATGAACGAAAGAATAAAATATTCCATGTAGGAATATTTGCATATGTAGGACATTATTACAGTCAAAGCTGAAGGACACTTAGAATTGTAATTCAAAATTTCTATAAACTTGAGTGGGAAAACCACAAATACATAATGTCAAAATTTTCTGGTAAAAGAATTTTAAAAATTTCTTTTGTGATTTCTTTTATGCACTGGTTTGATGTGTCTAGACTTTAGAGTTATGGTAAGATTTAATTTAGAAACAAAAGTTGTTTTGAAATGAAAACTTGAAAGAATTGATTCTGAGAGAAAAACGCTATATACATTGCGATTTTTCTCAGCAGGAGTTTAATGTCATTTTTACTAGAATTTTAAAATTCTTAAAATGAAAACTTGATAAAGCAAAATTAGGTTTTATTAAACATTTTGTGGAAAAAAAATATTTCTTCCCTGTCATGACAGACTTGTTAAAAAAAACCCTTGTGGACCTTTAAGACAGTTTTTCATAGAGTACACCTAGAAAAATGTGCTAAAATGAATTCTTGTCTCATGTGAAAATAGAATTTCTCAAAGGGGAATAAATCTATGTAGTACATGGCATTTTTACTAGAATGAGCTGAAATCTCCTGCCATTATGAGAACAGGACTTGCATAGAACCACTTCTGCTTCAGACAGTCCAATTTTGCAAACTTTCAAAAAATATGCAGGTAACAGCAGAGCAAGAGTGTGTAACTTGTAGCAGCATAAAATCTAGGGCAAATACGCCTTCAGTGAGATTAAAGGTGGTATTTATGGTTAGCTCTGGAGTTCTGCTACACAGAAATCTGTGTAGTCACAGCTAGAGTTCTCTTCTGCCAGGGGCACAGGCAGTGTTCTCTCACATCCTCCATCTGGAAACTGGGATCCAGGAAGAAGGAGGTGAACAGAAGGAGTCAATGTCTGGCTGTGTGGATGGTGCCACCCCCAGGGTTTGGATTCTGTGATCTGAGACACTCCTTAGACAGACCAGGAGTGTTGGCATCAGATGGGCCACACCTGACCAAGGGGGAAAAGGTTGTTCTAGGTAGCAGCCTGGCTGGATTTATCAGCAGGATATTAAACTAGATTTGGTGAGGGAAGAGGATGTTCTGAGTGACAGAGAGGAGTCAGGAATCAACAGGGAAAAATACCTGCAAATGGTCCCAAAGGAATTCCCAGAGAGCTCCTCCCGTGAGGTGGAGAGGTCAATATCCCAGCTGAAGTGTCTCTCCAGTGCACACAGAAGGTGGAATTCCTGCCCAGGGTGGTTGGAACTTGGTCCTCCAGGTCTCTTCCAACCCATGCCATGATCCTAACCACACCATTATAAATCTATTTGTACCACTATTTCTGCAGGATTTTTATTCTGCAGTATCATAAGTACTGGAAGATCCTCAACCCAGAGTTTTGCAATTGGGAAGTTGTGGTGCATTAATAGCTGAATTTTGCTTAGTGGTGACACTGCTGTGGTTACACAGGGAAATTGTGACTCATGGCTGTCCATGACTTGGCATCTATTCTAGCGGCATATGTTCCCCAGTGTGGTAGCTCATCTCCCCTGTCTGCATGCTGTCAGTTTGTTACCATTTCAGCCTGATGAAGGCTACAAGAGACATGACCAGATGCCCTTTGTGCATCTGGGAAAAGTACAATATAGTAATAAATCTGTTAATAGAACATCTTTCCTATTAATTTGTTTTCATTTTTAACATATGTAACTATATTAAAAAATGACAGCAATAAAAGAGGAAGAAGAATAAATTTATATGGGTAAAAGTGCAGCTTAGAAATGAAAATCATCATATTGAAATCACAGGTGGATAAAAGCAGTGCTTATTGCTTCCTTTATTCTAGCTTAAATAATTTATCAGCTCTGTATCCTATTTATTGATTCTCTGAGCATGCCAAAGGAAAAGGAATTGAAAATATTTGATGCACTTTCCTCCATTTTTATCAAATTCATGATATGTAATTGATCCATTATTTCAAATACTAGAAGCAAACGATGTTTGTTCCTTCTCCCTGCTGGAAAGACTACAGAGGATGCCAATGCACTCCTTTAGGAAACTTGGCATTTTTTAGAAGATAATTAATTTTTCTGATAAGACATGGAGTTTGTACCATCCTTTAGCTATGACTGAATCTTCAGGAACATCATGCATGTGTACTGGCCTAGTAGGCATGATATTGCAATTCCAAATCACAGTCCTTTCTATATTGCAAAGTACAAGTGTTACATCTTTTTTCTTCCCTTGAGTTACCTCACTATCATTTGCTAGACCAGTAAATACACTAATGTAGGACAAAGTATTAAAAAAACTGACAAAAATGCACAAAAATTATTCCCACACTTCCTATCTCTTCAGAGCTTTTTAGATTGTTTGATTCTTTTTCAACTTTTCATAAGAGGGAGTGTATCATACTCTTCCCTAACAGAGGACATGTCTAATACAGTGGTGCACAAGAGATGAGGTGCATCTTAGTATTTTCTATTTCCTCAGCAGTGCCTTTAAGGGAATCACAGCCAATTTATCAGGTTGCTGTTTGCAAGAGTTGGACTTTAATCTAACTACCTTCTTCAAAATTGCATTTCGGTGTTTATAAGGTCTCTGTTTATGTTTAAGCATCCTGTGCATCAAAAGCACTCACTGAAAATAAGCTTACTGCTACCATAAAACTGCATGCCTTTACTTGGAAATACAGCAGTGATAGAAGAATTCCCATGCAAACAAAGGAAAAAAATCCAGATTTAGGGACAAATGGAAAAAATTGCATGTTAGTTTGGTGTCTTTACAAGATTTGTTGACTGATATAATAGAAAAAATATTCTTATTGTACTCACTCTTGCTAAAGTAAAGGTTTCCAGGTGTGAATCAAATCCTTGGATATTATGTATCAATTGCATTGAATGTAAAGGAACTACTCTGACTTACACTAGCTGAAGATGTTATCCCAATCATTTAAAAAAAAAGTGGGATAGGTCTCTCATCACCACCATAGATTAAAATTTTTCTGTTTGTGTCACAGTTACCAAACTGGAAGAATAATAATACTGGTCATCTTACAGATATAGTGAGAAGAGTCCTAGTTATCTTTTGCAGAAATTAGAGCAGTCTTGAGTGTATTATGCATGTATCACCATCACCACAAAAACTGAAACAAATGAAGGTAGGTAGCAAAATGTCAGCTTTCTCAGTATGAAGGAAACACAAGGTGCCTTTCAGAGGATAAAGCCTTGGTAGGCAAAAAGTAAAAATAAAATTCTACATTTCCTCAGAGCTTGCTTTAACAAACAGCAGACTCAGTTTTTAGCTGAGACAAGTTTACATTTGGAAAACCTGAAGAGGAAAAGTGGCTTACTTCTAAGCCACTTGATTGTTCCGCCAATGCTGCAAATTGCAGCACTGTGCATGGAGTGCCAATATAGCTTCAAAGAAACCAGGTATCACATCAAAAGCACTGTAGTCATAGCAGCACAGCAATCGGCACAGAAAAAATAAAATCCTGGTAAGTAACTTGTTTCAAGGTAAGAAGAGCACAAAGAAGTCTTTGCTGCTGTAATGTTCACTGAGGAGGTGCCTCTTGGTTTGGGTCAATACTGTGCCTGGGAGTGTTTTCTGTAGTACTGAGGTTCCAGTAGATGATGGAGACAGCAAACTTTTTGTGATACCTTCTTATTCCCTCCACATACTTGACATGCTTTTTATAAGAAAAAGTTGGAACTACAGTACTTGCATTTTAAGGGCTACTGTTTCACTTCCTGGAACATTTTGATACAGAGAGAAAAATTTCCTTTAAAAAATCCTATTTCCTCTACAAATACAAATAGTATTTGTTTACCTATAATTTACTGTTTAAGACTCCTCACAGGTCTAACTCAGATTTTCCATTGATAAACACAAAATAACATATGTTGGAAGTAATTACATAAGCTTTTTCTCGCCCCTAGATTTTTCTTCTGAAATGAAATTTTTTGGATATCCTTTGAGGGCAGCTGTTGTTTCTTTTAAGCCTAAAAGTGCTAAGCAGCTGGGACATGGACCAAAAACTAAGTACAAGCATGCTTCTTATTGCATTGTTGAAACAACCTATAAAATGTAGACATTCACATGTCATGGAAATAGATGTGCAAATTTGGTGTTCCCACTTAAGTATGTTGTGTAAAGATTTTCTCGTTACATTGAAGTATAAGGTTTCAAGGCCCTCTTACAACCTTTGGGTGCTGTAGAATGCTATAGATCATATTGACTCCCCTTGGGAAGCTATGCAAAAAATGTTCATTCAGGTAGCAATATTTCTGCTGCTATTTTATAGACTAGAAGTCCTTCTGTATTTTTTTCAAATGGTTCTATCAATTCCAATTTAGATTTTCTCACAAGAAATAATAAACTATGGAAAACTTTTCTGAAATATCCTTTAAGCATGTCAGATGTCAGTAAAGAAAATAGATTTATATGGCCTTAATTCCAGTGAGGCTAAACTAAGTCAGTAGTACACCATCACTAAAGACTCAAATTATACATCAGATTATTTAAATATCTTAAATGGTGAGACCAGCTCTAATTTTCTTTTTAATGAAAAAAATCAAAACTGCAAACAAGAACAAACAAACAAAAAAACATGTCTTTTTTCATTCTGCTTTCTCATTTTCAAGGAGAAACAAACAAACAAAAAAAGAGCCACCCTTCTTTTACCTCCCTATACATCTTTACCATTCTGGAATTGAAAAAACTCCAAAAAGAATAAAAATAAATCAAATAAAACTACATCTATCGCTTCCCAGAATCAGAGGTTTCAAAGTCAGTATAAGAGTTATAGACTGACAACAGAATGGTAAATTTTTAACTTCCATTTTTAACTTTCCTCTCCTGCATTCTTTCTCCATTTACTTTGTATACCTGAGAAAGAGGTTGGGAGAGAAACCACAGCTGTGTCTTTTTATTAGTAGCAATCCATTTTTATTCAATTTGTATGAAAAGAGAAGTAAAATCTTCATGTCACTCAAATAATTTCACTAGCCAAACTACAAGCTCATAAAAGTCAATCCTCCTGACAAAATTTTTAAAGCACTTTTTCATTTTGTTTAATATGATTTGTATTTTATGGAGCCTTAAAACTATAAAAAGTACAGGCAGTTTTTATTACTGAATCTCAGTGAGTTTTTTAAGTTAACGAATTCTTACAACACTAACCTCTTTACAAGAGTGGAATTTTTCCTGTATGTCAGTGTGTGTTTCTTTTCTGCTTGCTTTTATAGTGAATTATCAACAAATAATATTCAAGGATCTTTTCTTGTTAATTAAAATAAATTGACACAAGACTACTCGTTTCTTTTAATAAGGATGCGACTGTAAGTTTTTTCAAGTGATAACATTTTGAGCAGCACGAACCTTCTAAATTAATTTCTTCATTAATAACTGAGAGAGAGGAAATGGTGTGCAGGTCTGTTAGATTTGACATTATCAACTGGCTGACTGATCTTGAGCAGCATTTACAATGTGTTCCTGGAAACCTTTCATCACATGAGTAATTTTTACTCATAACTTGCTGTATTAGAAGTGTCCCTTTCAAGAACTGAATTGCAACAAGCCCAAGTGCAGTTGGGAAACCAACAGGATCCATTGCATGAGTTGAACTAATTGGATATTTGTGGCATAGATAAGATTGTATGGCTTCTGTATCTTATTTGCCCCTCAAGGATTACATATGTAAGAAGCATGAGGAGAGATGGATGTATTACCTTTAACAGTCAAATCCCTGAAATTAGTTAAGTTTTGAAAATTATTGTTAATTTTTGTGTGTGGCAGAGGGTTCCAGAGGAAGTGAGTTGCTAGCTAAGGATTTGAGGATCATGTCCCAGGTTGCTGAATCTCAGCTATTCGCACAGAGAGAAGGTGTGCAATTAGTTATCTAATAAATACATTTTAAGCATTTTAAAACCTTGTAGCAGTGTGTCTGATTGGCACTGCATATCTGCCTTCCCTTATCCCATATTTAGTTAAGAGCTAGAAAGTTCTTTACCCGCAGTGTTATTATTGGTTTTTAAAAGTTCTGTATCTTCCCTCCTTGCACCCCCATTCCCTGAAGCCCTTGTCAATCTGTATCCCCTGCGTCCCGGTTGGCTATCCTCTCAAAACCCCTCCCATCTTTCCATCCCTCTTAACCCGATGTTCGCTTCCGTTCGGGGCTCTTGGCTCTTCGGATCCCGCCGCCTCCTGCCCTTCGTTCCGTCCCGGTCCCATCTGCCTTCTCCTCCCCGTCATCCCTACCAATAAACCCTGGATTCCCAAGGCTGAGAGACTGCATTTCCTTTATTCGGCGAGGCTCCTATTATCCTGTCTTCGAGAAGCCAGCCCTAGCACGGGCTCGGGTCCCGCAGGTCCCGGCTCCACCCTGCCCACAGCAGCGTGGTAAGCACACGGGGGGAACCTCTTTTGTGGGGTTTTGGGGTTCCCCTGCCTCCCCAGAGCGAGAAAACCTCAAAACCTCAAATGAGAGATAATTCTGTTACCTTTGTTACCTTGGGTAGACAAAGATGCAATTCTCTTCACTGCTTCACTTTCTTTTTCAAACTGCAATATTTATTGTGTGGCCATAACATTTTTAAACATCTGGCAAATCACAGTTAGTGATTACAATATGGTACATGCACACAATTCAGCTCAAAATATTATCAACATGTCTTGCCCTGTGTGGACCTTAACCTGCCAAAAAGGTTAATACTTGTTCCATAGTTATGTCTGAGTAATTTTACCTCATGAAAAAGGAATGTCACCTAAAATGGAAAGGTTCAGAGTGCAATGAAATCTAGGTCAATCCAATGAATGGGATGAATTTAAGTGTTTGATTCATCTCTGTGCTGGTACTGATGTGAGACAAAGAAGAAATGCATTTGCTACACAGGATAATTTAGCAGTACATGGTAAGGTTTTTGGTGGTGAATATCTCAGAACGCAAGCCTCCTTCTCAGCCCTGTGATGGCTACAGCAAGGACTTTAAACTAGGACAATTGGGTCACTGAACTCCAATTATCTCATGGCTCTCAGTATGGATTTTCCTCCAAAAACACTTCAACTCTGTCTCTTGCTTATTCTAGAGTGTGTGCTATCTGCATATTTTGATTGGAGCCTGCAAAGTTTGTGAACAGAAATGTTTTTCTCGGAATTAATCTCTAAATTACTACACAGAAAAATATCTCAAAATTACTACACAGAAAGATGGCGTTTCTTACTCTGGAAAGAAAGAGATATATGATTTAGAAGTAGGACCCTTAAGAAAAGGTTTATTTATGAGTCAGATGTTTCAGAACATGAAATAAGTTTCCATTTTTACAGCAATTATTCTCTCAGTTATTTCTTACATGATTTAATTATCAGTCCAAGGTTCATTGATTACCCATTTCACTTTGGTGTGTTTTAATTATATTGTATGTAGAATAACACTAGTTGAAATAGACAAAGATCTTTTGACTCTTTCCCTTTATCTTTCTTAGGCATTTGGATTTAGACTTTCAATCTTTACCCATTTCAGTAAGCCTTTGTTCATAAGCAGTGTTCAAATATAGCTTAGAATAATGTCTGAAGTTCAAATGAAATCAATAAAAATACTTTTAGACATGAGTAAGAGTAAATTCTTGTCATTGTGTTTCTTCTTGGTTGGTTCTTTAGGTCCAAAACAGCATAGTGAGTTTGTGGCAACTAAAACATAATGGACATTATTTTGCATTAAAAGAGCCACTATATTTTACTGTCCTCTCTGCTAACTGTTCATGGGTTAATCATGATCGTTAACTAAGTTCTTAGTTACAGTACAGGTTCTTGCTATAAATTAGAAATTAGATGCATTGGGTACTTGGAACAAAGAGGACATTAAATGAAGAGTTATGCAATCTTTAGAAGAAAGATGCCCCTTTAGTCAGATGCAAAAGTGCTTAAGCCAGCTGAGCTCCTCCTTGAAAAGCTTAAAGATTCCCATGCAGCAGCACTTCTGATTGTGTGCTGTGGCTTCTCACTTTCGAGTTCAGGCGGCACGCCCCGAAGCCACACAGAAAGGGCGAGCCGCCACGCCGCGCACCTGCCGGGTGTGCCCTGGTAGAGAAGCTCACTGACCGGTCTGCGGAGTCCCTGGGGGACAGAGGCGAGCAGGAAACGAGGTGGGACAGAAGAATGTATGACACGCAGTCTGCAGGCTTCCAGGGATTTATTTGAGGGTCTTTGGGTGAGGGTCCAAGGACGGAGAGATGGGTACGGGCTGAGGGCTGGAAGTTCAGAGGCTGCGAGCCCCGAACAGCCAGTAACAAAGGGTTATATGGGGAAGGAAAAGGGGTGTGGTTTGGTGCGCAGACCAACCGGGACAGTCAGAGGGAAGAGGGACAGAGATACACAATTCAAATGAACCAATGATACACAACTCAAGAGGGAACAAAGGAGAAGTCTCTAGAAATAATTTCTTCAACCGCAGGGGCTCATGGTTGGTTTCCACAGGTCTCCATGACCTAAACCATCCAGGCTGTCACAGGCCCCTGCAGCTGGTCTCTTGAGCACTAGAACTTGCAGGCATGCACCGCAACAGTGTGCATGACCAGCACAGTTTAGTTTTAAGGTTACAGGTTGTAGTAGAAAACATCCCTAAGTTTCCTGCGCAGTATTGGAATGGGAATTTTAGATATTTAGGGTATAACCTTCTGGTGCTGGATGCCACGTGCCCACCAAAGCCAAGGCTTTGTTGGACACTGGGAAAGCTTCTTTCAGCTCCTCATAGGAGTCACTCCTGCAGCCCCTGGCTGCCAAAACCTTGCCATGCAAACCCGATACTGCTTTGCATGGATGGAATCTCTCCTTCACAAAAAAATAATTCCAGATATTTGCCTTCTAGAAACCAAAACAGAAGAAGTGTTGTAGGGAAAGGCACAATAATGTTAATAATATTATGAGCAATTCTATAAATGCTGCAGAAATGCTACTTCTCTGAATGAAGGAATATTATTTCTCTTATTCCTAGTAATATGTATCTAAATAATATGTCAAAAGCTGATTTTTAAATGGAAGCCATTTTCTGTTCAGAAGTAATTCCATTGTATTTGGCCAAAGCTTTTCTCTTTCTCCTCTGTGAAGTCTACAATTGATAAAAGCCTAAACAACAGGGAAAAAATATTTTGCTTTTGAAAGACAAAATAGTTCTAAACAGCCACTGTGAAACAGTATTGTTAACATAGGGTTAAAATGTTTCTAAAATCGGGATAGTTAAGAATAGGCTTTGGGAATGGGAGTAGGTAAGAACTGCTTGTACAGGGTCAGGTTGACATGAATATGAAGATTGCTTAGCAAACATCGGGATTGTTTCAGTTAACTGATGCGGATTCACATCTGCGAAATAAATCAGAAATATTGCGGGAGGAGGGGGGCTTAAAGTCATGCTTGGGAGAAAACAATAGAACAATGTTAAGTTGATGATTAACATATGATCATACCACTGTTATGTAATGTCGCTGTTGAGCGGCTAGCTGAGGACTGACCCAAGTTCTCAGACAAGCGAAGAGAGGAGAAAAGGGGCTTTATTGTTTTGAATTCCATATATATAGAGTCTACAGAAGTGCCCCAGATTGGTCAGCCCGAGACCTCCCCCTGGGCCCAATTGGCCAGGCCCGAACTCACTCAATCCGGAGAAACTGTTTGCAAAACATCCAAACTTTATCTTGTTTATGAAATATAGCAAAATGTTCCCACGGGAAGAACCTGTGCTAGCCACAATGTAAGGGAAGGTATAAAAATGTATTCACTTCAGATCAATGTTGAAGTCAGATTTGGGTAGATGTTACACCCTGGCTTCCCGAGCTCAAGAATAAAAGGCACCTGCATATAATCATTCAGTGATTATGTGTTTTCCACGCTAACAGTATGAACCAGATTCTCAAGTTTTCAGACTGCACACTTTGTACTTTCTTGCAATTTGCAAATGACCACTAACCCTTAGTGGCACCTCTTCAATGAATACATGACAATCTGAGTTTGAAGGACCTGCACTCAATAAACAGCTATCGGATTCCAGGAAGTATTAGAAAGGGAAGGCTGAGATTAATTTTTATTTTTATGTGAGCGTGCACATGTCTGTGTTTATTAGAAATTATAACGACTTGATTTTTTTCTGACTCAGGGAAAGTTTGCTTTGAAATTGGAAAAAAAATCAAGAGTGGCTGGAGAATTGTTTCTCAGCCCATATTAAATTCTTCAGAAGGACTGTCTTCCTTAGACAGCAATCAGATTCAGTGGGTTCAGCTTGTATTTTGAAAATAAAATGCTTTTCTAGAGTAAATAATGTTTTTAAACTACACAAGCAAGGTTAGAGTAATGCCTCCAGGGCTAGCACATGTATTTTAAAGGCAAAATTTATCACAGAAATAAAGCCAGAATCCTTTAGAAAATGGGATATAAAATCTTACACTACTTCAGCAGTGAACTCTCCTTGGACCGGAGCATATTTTGGGCCTCTATACACTCTTCCTGGTTCTTAGGTCTAGAAAAGGTTAGAGATTGAAACTGTCAGCTGTATGTCGCTGTTGAGCGGCTAGCTGAGGAATGACCCAAGGTCTCAGACAAGGAAAGAGAGAAGAGAACTTTATTGTTTTGAATTCCATATATATAGAGTTTATAGAGGTGCCCCAGATTGGTCAGCCCGAGACCTCCCCCTAGGCCCAATTGGCCAAGCCCGAACTGACCCAATCCGGAGAAGTTGTTTGCGAAACATCCAAACTTTATCTTGTTTATGAAACATAGCAAAATGTTCCCACGGGAAGGACCTGTGCTAGCCACAGCTGTAGGTAAAGGGAAAAAAATTGACACCTTGTCTTCATGAAAAACAGCTTTCCTATAGTTTTCTCATTAAAACAAGAGTGTTTTTCATTAGTGAGCATATGGTCTTACTCATATGAGTATGGTTATGTGGTATTGGGCTCATTTTAAGTATATTCTCATGCCAAGGTCAAAATTAACATGTTTAAATCAAATTCAGTAGCCATCAGGCAGTCAGTACAGAACACCCATAACAGCAAGACAACAATTTGCTATATAATTTGTAAACTAGTATTACTATGCTCAAGTATTATCACCGATTACGAGGTTGAAGAAAATTGATATAGAGGGCTCTTAGAAAAGTTTTGTATCTCACAGCTCCTGATTACAGACTTTTGTAAAAAAACTATTAAATCTATTAAATATATTTAGTTACAAAACTAAACCTATTAAAATTTTGTCACTCCATATTCATATTTTGTTGATGGTATACCTGCAGTTCTTTGGGGGAAAAAAAACCAACCCAGCTACAGGATAATATATAAATGTTCCCTCCGGAGAGATTCAACATATATGCTCCTGAACATAGGGTACAAGTCTATGTACGCTCTTCTCATTCTTCTTACAAAAGTTTTTAATCAAATTCCTGTGTTGATCTCCATGCCAATAGCAGCAAAGTTCCAAATAATTCACAAGAGAAAATTGTAGGTCACAATACCGGTTCCCATCTTCTTGTCTTCAACTCCTCACATAGCATGCAATATTAAAGTTGATGGAGTCACAAAAACAGAGAAAGCAAAAACCAGGTCTGTGATGAATAAAAAAATATTGTTCTGTTTCTAAATAGGTCTTTTACATAACTATTCAGAAACATAACTTTTGATGATGATAGTCTATTTTATGAGAGAGTAGATGTTTCCTGTTTTGCTAATAGGGAGAAAATAGCTGTGATACAAGAGCAGGATAGAACAGGTGCAGCTGGAGGTTAAATGCATTTTAGTGGATTCTGACAAGCAATCCATAAGCTCAGCATGGAAGCACAATTGGGTATATGCAGACATACACAATTGATGCCTAAAATGCTGGTAAAAATTTGAGATGCAGACACGCAGTATAGGAAAAGGGTATTACCTTGGTTTAATAGGATCCCAGGTGCACCACAATGACCAAGAGAGCGACGACATCACTCGTATACAATTTATGGACTCCATAGATTAGCAAACCTATCTAAAATTCCTCAATGAGAAGTCTAACAAATGAAGTAATTGCCCCCTTATTCAAATTACCTCCCCCTAAAAAGGTTACAACTTAGTTTACAAAAACATGTCCCAGTGATGGGGCTCTTTTAAGGTTGGTGCCTCATGCTCTTGAGATTGTGGAGATTGTTTCGTCTTCTCCAAAGAATTTTGAGCAGGGCAAGAGTTATAAACATGTGGGGCTAGATACAGGGAGTAAAAAGTACAGGAATGGAAAAGGGTAAAAAGGATATAAAAAGAGTATAAAAGTATAATGAAAAAGGACAAAAAAACCATCAGGCATCACAATGGATGCACACTTGAAGGCAAATGTATTTGCAAAACTAATTTTGCCATATAATTCTATTGTAAGAACTATCATACTGAATATGGACCACATTATTTCAGTTCCTGACTGACATTCTATGGAGGAAAATACTCTGCATAAGTGATGAGGTTGCAATTGTGCTTTTATGACAACAGTGATATCACAGTTAAAGCAACTGCCAATTCTCTGTGCAGATATTCCCTTTTCATATCTAGAGCAACCAGCACGTATAGTGTTAAAATATTTAAAGTGTACACAAGAATTTGAAACATGAAAGAGAACCTGAATCTGCTCTTCAAGAAGTTGGTGGGCACTATTCAGGGGTCTGGAGATATAATGATTTGGTGGATTATAGAAAACAAAATGAGATGCTTGGGTTTAGAGAGATCGTAGCCAGTATGATTTTAGGCTGGAGTTCATGGGGATTATGCCTAATTCAAAGACACAGTTCAAGGAATGCATAGGTTTCTAGCACTGTCCACCGTATCACCCAGCATATATTATTAAGTTATATGTTATACAATGTTTTTAATGTTTTTGTTACATTAAAAATAAACATCCTTGACATTGAAGGCAAGATAGTAGAACTCTGAATTAAGATCAGGTTTTGCTTTACTTATAAATTAGCTTTAAGATTTGATTATCAGTGTTTTCTCCATCTAAAGGATTTTATTTGAATTGTAATTCAAATGAAATTACAGATCTGTATATATATATTTATGTAAAAAACAAAGAAACCAATTAATTGACTCAATTTTCAGCATGGGAAATTGTCAGGGAAAAGAAAAAGCAGAAAGGGAAAGGTTAGCAGTGAGTGGAGACCATATTTTGATATGCATGAACATTATTTCTGTTTGAGTTTGAAATCCATCTTGCAATTCTACCAACATACCCCTTGTGCTCAAACAAAACTTTGAGATGCCAAGACCACGCTGATTATATACTGTATTTCTGCATGAGAGGGCTGAACCTAACATCTGAATAGCCTAGGTTATGTCCAGCTCAGCAGCTGGTTCTTCACAATGTAATGTTTGTCACCATGAACTGTGTCTTTAGCTGCCCCTTGTCTTGCTGTGTGTTACATTTTGTGCTGACTTGGAGAAATATGATGGCTTTCCATCTGGTTTTGACCAAACAAGGAGATACAAACAAGACCAAACAAGGAGATAAAAACACAGAATATTTATTACATTTCACAGGCTACCGAGTCTGGCATCATAATCATCATCAACATCAAAGAAAGAAAAATATCTTGAATTTTTAGTAGGGTAATGACACTTTGACGGGGCTACATCTATGACTAGATCTCTTCAGTACAGTCTGTGCTTTAGAAGTGAGTGCTGAGATGATGACTTCTCTCCCAAGCCTGCATTCTGATGACTGATACCACCCTTGGTTCATGCAGATGTGCAAACAGATCCACACATGAACCTGTGTCTTATTAAGTCTCAGATTTACACTGCTCTTCTGCTGGCAGCATTTCCAGGGTGTTGACCAGAGAAGGCCTAAACTTGTCAAAAGCACAGAGAAGAAAATACACAGCACTAAGCCTGTAATGAATATTTAAAGTGTGAATGTACAATAGCCATAGTCGGGATCAGAAAGGCAGAGTTTCTGTCATTTGGTTCAAATGCTCAAAAGGCAGGACAAGTTTGGATAAAACTGTAAACCAGAGGTGAAGTTTGATAGACTTTTGATATACCCCTGTGAAAGTAAGTTTTCTTTGCATGTTTAGATCTAAGTCCACATTCACTCTCTACTCTGGCTTTATATCAATGTTTTTTACAGTAGTAAATGCCGTAAGGGAAACCATTTTGACTTAAATTTTTGATTGGTACTACTACAGACTACAAAAATAGACATAAAAAACTTACATTTCTTTCATGGACGTGAATCACAATTATTTTTAAAATACGGTTATATTTCAATTAATTACTATTTAATTTTGAAAAAGTTTTAATCACCCCTCTCCCAAGTGTTTATTGTCACTAGCCAAAACAAAATTTAAACTGATTTAAAACACTATTTTTAAGTTTTAAATCACAAAAACTGTTGAGACTTTAAGCTACACAAATTTTTTAATAAAAAAGTTGTGCCTCTGGAACTGTTTAATATTAGCATGAAGGATAAACTTGACAAGTTACTCATGCAAAATTCCTACTTGAATAAATATTCAACAATGCTAATAATGATAATAATGAGTCAAATCTTAATTTAAAAAATATTCCTGACCTTTCTTTGATTTTTTTTTCCTTCATGAAGTGGTGAAATGGTGAAAGGATAATAAATTGTTGGGAAGTTTTCTTTGCTCAGTTTGTTGGTTTCGGGTTTTTTCCACACTCTTGGAAGTTATTGGCACAAGTAGTTTTGCTGATCTCTATAAAAATTATGTCTTCTCACTTCACAAAACAGAACACAGTGCTTTTGAGAAAACAGATTTTACAAGATCACAGACTACTATTTTATACATTCATATTAAGCTTCAGAAAAGCAAGTGGCCATTGTAAGCAACACAGTGCACCTCCCTTAACTTATTCTCTATTTGTTTCAATGACTACAAGAAGACTGCCTTGTGCAGGGAAAATTTAAGAAGAAAATAACTAATTAAACTACCTCACCAGTGGTAGCATGCTTTTTAAAAAAATAGCATTGAGTCATTAACTTCCATAATTTTTTCACCATAATTTTTTGTTAGTTAAATTGGCTAATCTTTATTTTCAATTACCTTGGTCACACTAAAGAGAAGAACCTGACAGACCTGAATCTAACTAAGGACTGTAATTTTTGGTAGGGTTAATGTAGAGCAGAGTTTTCATTTATTTTGAAGAAAATGTATTGCTATCTGAATTTGCTGTAATGCTATTTATGAATTGATTTTCATCAGTAAAATTTGCTTTCTGAGGTTGCCATAAAAGTGCATTATAGGAGATAGGTTTTTTCCATAAAAATTTGCAATTGTTACTGTATTTTCTTCTCTGCTTCTGCTTTGCCAGCCCAAACCTGTCCCAATATTGTCAGAGCATATTCAGAATTGTCTGAACTAAGACATGACAGCAGTTTTCACTATCATAAAGTGTTACCATTATAGAATATACATCTGGCACATAACCTAAAGGGATCAAAAATCTAAGGTAAATGGTAAGCAAAAGTAAATGTGAAATGTCCATACCAGTTTCTGACAGCACACTTAGGAAATCCTCTAGAAATTGCAGTGTCAAAATAATTTCAGTACCTGTGGCTAGCACAGGTTCTTCCCGTGGGAACATTTTGCTATATTTCATAAACAAGATAAAGTTTGGATGTTTTGCAAACAGTTTCTCCGGATTGAGTCAGTTCGGGCTTGGCCAATTGGGCCTAGGGGGAGGTCTCGGGCTGACCAATCTGGGGCACTTCTGTAGACTCTATATATATGGAATTCAAAACAATAAAGTTCCTCTTCTCCTCTCTTTCCTTGTCTGAGAACTTGGGTCATTCCTCAGCTAGCCGCTCAACAGCGACAAGTACCCAAGAAAGTGTGGTATTTGTGTCACTGGAAACATCAATTTGCTATGGAGGAAATATTGGCTTCTGTGAAACAGACTGGGGAACTAATCAACATATTGTCTCCATGGACCTTGCAAAAGTGATGTCTTTCTTTCCTCTGTCACAAGTCATTACATTTTCTATAGGGTTGTAGTTAACAGGGTGAATTTCTGTAAACAAGCTTTGACCACTATTTGCTATAGAAGCTGCAATTTTTACCATCACGACCACTGATCACGATCAGTTGAAAACCTGCCACATCCTATAAACTGAAAGAGATGGAGCCATGCCTGTACCCAGATAGGAGAACTCGAGCTGCCACCCTCCTGTTACAACATCTGAATACCACTGACTGAGATTGACATTCTTTCCTTTGGCTTGTCAGTGAATGTTTGGCTAAAGGCCAAAATATACCTGGAAGTGAAGATTTTCGGATGACACATAGTAAGATTTTTTAGAAAGTTCCACTCTGCTTTTCATTACAGGGTAGACATTTAAAACCTGTTTGTCTGGCTAATTCAGCAGGTTCTACTGACCTGACTATTTTTTTCCCTTTAGAATCTCTACCAGAATTGTCTGTAGTTAGTAGTATCCTAAAGATGCTGTATCATTTGTGGCTCCAAACTCTTGATTAATTCCTGATTTCCTGCTGTAATAAAAGATGCATTCCAGCTTGAAATGGCTGTTTAACACTGATTGTTGTAGTTATATGTAATATAGATCTGCACACAAAGTGTTTTGGTCAAATATAATAGCTGGTTATGATTCAATATCATACATATATTAATAAATATTAAAAATGCATTGCACTTCTATACATTTATATTTCCAATGAGGTGCCAGTGAAAACAAGTTTAAGGAATGAGAAATTTCAGAGATTAAACAATGTGACATAACAAATACTACATAAGGAGGTAATAAGTTTCACTCTACCTCAAATATATAGCTGCTTTATTACCAGACTGCTGTTTTGTGACCTGCATGAAATGAATATCATGATGTCATAATTTGGTGCCTACACCCCAGCAGAACACCAGATTTCACTAACTGGGCTCTACTTTTGGCAGGCCAAGATGATATCTTGGCTTTACTTGTAAAATAACTGGCCTATTTCCTGGACATCTATAGTAGATTCCTCCAGAGCCAAGAAGGTTTTGTTTGAAACTGAAATTTGCAGTGATGTCATTTAATAGGTGTTGAGTTAATATATAAACTATTGAATGTCTGAGCAAAACATCACACCTTATATTGGCTCTAAACATATAAAGGATTGTAAAAATTTTACTACTGAATAGATTCTGCTTATTTTATTTTTCCTTTAACCTTTATAAGTCATTCTAACAATGACAATTGCAACTAGATACTTATTTGCTATTGATAGCAAAGCTCTATCTGTAATTGTCTTGGTTTGAAAGACAGGTGTCTGCCAAGAGAGGTTGAACCCTCCCCCAGGACAGAGAATGTGATTTCCTTTCCTCCCTCCCTCCGAATTATTCAATTTTGTAAATCAAGGGCTTTCAGGCAAAGGTATGGGAAAAAAGGAATATCAGTTCTTTACTAGTATCTATAAACAAGCAATAACAATAATAGCAACCAGAACTAGAACCAGAAAACCAATAGCAGATGGCTTGTGAGCTGCTGAGCCTTTGCCCGTGTGGTGTAATCACGGTTGCAAGCAGCAGGGGCGCTGTTGAGCTCCCAGTCGGGCAGGGCAGGTGCGATGACTCCCGAGCGGCTGCAGGTGGCGCTGTGGCGCAGGGTCAAGTCAGCCTCACACAGCTGGTAATGGCGGGCAGGCTGAGAAAGCGCGGAGGGCAGCGAAAACAGCTCGGAGCAGCGAGAAAGCAGGGCGGCAGGGGCGGGCGCCGGCTCTCTCTCTCTCTCTCTCCGGCCAGCCAGCGAGGCACTGCAGTCACAGCAGACGCCGCGGTCTCGTGCGGCAGAGGGCGGGGGGCAGGCAGCAGAGGCCGCGGGACTCTCCTGGCAGCAGCCGCGAGGAAACGCAGCCCAGGGGAAAAGGTTGAATCAAAGCTCACCCAGTCAGGAGAAGAGAAAAAAAAACAGGGCACAGTTGGATTCCCTCTGGTCCCAGCCGAAAAAGCAAAGAGCAGCCTCTCCTCTCCGCGTCCGAACCACGAGAGCGATCTGTTCCAAGGGCTGGGTGTTCCCTTACCCTGCCTTGCCCAAAGCACACCTTTTGTCTTTTACAAAAGACTTGATTGCTCTAAACATCTAACTATTTGTTGCTTAGTAACAGGAATGGGAAGAAATTCTCAACCCCCGACAGTAATCCTGCTCAAAATCTCTGGTGTGATACATTTGACATTTTCCCATGGCTCTCATCAAGTTTGAAACTTGTTCCAAACTTATGCCCTTATGTTTTTGTCACCTTTTTTTAATCCCTCTTCTCAGACCTTGGTGCCAATGAGTAATTGGCAGGGTTTTTTGGTCTCCTGCACTAGTAGTTACAGGGTTTGCTTTCCCAAACTGCTCTATTCCTCTCTTGGCACAGGACAATGTGTACCCTTGGCCCTTCACACAAAAGCATGGATCAGCACCAGCAGCAGACGATGAGGTGATAGCAGCCGGGTTGGCACCAGAAGAGGCAGCATCAGGAGCCTCAGCAGGAGCAGAGAACACTTTTTGTGCTCTCAGTGTGTCACAAAGGCAACATGCTCTCGGTGTTCTTGTGTGAAGGAGGTTCTTCTGGTTTGATTAATTCTGTCTCAATTTCTCTCCATGGAAATTTTTATTTAAAGAAGGGAAAGAGGATGAAAGCTATTTTTTTAATGTATTTTTTAAAATGTATTTGAGTCCTGCTATGCAGGTTTCTGTTGCAGAAGTACTTTGTAAATGGAACCCACACACTTCTTTATATAGATCAACTACTGTAAATGAAATTAATAAAGTAGAACAGTACAAAAACAGAAATTGAAGATGAAAATAACAGTGTAAAGTACTTAGTGCTTTCTTTTAATGAAAGAAAATATTGCGGTGGTTTTTCCAAGCCACTTAAAATTTGCCAAGTGAAACAACTCATGGCACTTCCCTAGTGAGATTGTTCTGTTATTTAATAGATCTCAGGAAATGTGTATTTGATATTCACTTTATATTTCCACCTTCAATTTTACCATAAGCAGTGCTTTTGCCAGCTAATAATGTTTGTAGCAACGTGGGGTTTTAGGATTCCATGTGCTCCTTTGTCCCTCTGCTTTGTATACCATTGGTTCATTTTGAAATATGCTCTGCTGTACCCCGAAATCTATTGGTGGGTTCCCTATGCCTGTCTTCCCTTCAGACTCCCCGGGACTGGCTCTGGGGGAGACAGTCCCTCCCTCTTCCTTTCCCTTTATAAGTCGATGTCCGGATCAGCTGGAGGTCTTCCATCTCTGGGCTGCTAGATTCTCCTACCCGCCTTGTCTGCCTTCCCCCTTCTCCTTCCCTGCACCCCTTTTCCCCGTTACCCTAAATAAACCTCTCTAGCAGAACAGAGATGGAGTCCAGTTCTTTCCTTAGCATCACTATATTCCTGCTTGAATTGACGTGGTTTGAAGACTGACGCCATGCCGCGGAACCTCGGGGGCCGCCCGCCCCAGATCCGGTGGGATTTACACGAACCAGGGACCCCGGTCTGGGGGGAGCCGGCCTGTGCAGCCCTCCCGGACCGTGATACTTCAAATGTTCCTATGTGGAGTGAACCCTTTAAAAATTTAAAGATTGCCTCATTCTTTTTGGAAAAATTATTTTATTGCAGGAAACATCTGATGGAGTGTTGCAGTGGCCTTGGCTCAGATGAGCTTGGAGGCAGATGAACCTGAGGAAGGGCCCTGGGTCTGAGGAGACCTTTAGCTTAGGGTGACGAAAAGATGCTCACCCAGGACACCTTGCAGCTGGCATCCTTAAGATGCATCAGAGAACAAGAGCATTGGTTATAGATCTCTCCTCCTCTTTATCCTATATGGAGTTAATAGCTAGAATGTTCTACTCTGTTCCTTCTAGCCGAGTTTCACCATTGGTTTTCAAAGTTCTGTACCCTCCCTCCTTGTATCCACATTCCCTGGCGTCCCTGCCAATCCTGCATCCCTCGCGTCCCGGTTGATTCTCCCATGTAAACTCCTCCCATCCTGCACCCCCTTCTTAACCCCGTGTTCGGCATTGTTCTGAGCTCTTTGAACTCGAGAATCCAGATTGCTCCATCCTCTTTGACCCTTCCCGACCCCATGCGCCCTCACCGCCCCGCCACTCCTCAATAAACCCTGGATTCTGAGATCTAAGAGACTACATCTCTTTTAATCGCCTTGTTTCCTGCCGGTCTCCGTCTCTGAGGCATTCCGTGCTGCACCCACGGCATTCACGGCAGCGCCCGGTCCGGGCGTGTGAGGTTCACGGCGGCAGCCTTCTTTCGTGCGGTTTCGGGGCTCGCCGCCTATCCCAGAGCGAGAAACCGCAATGGAGTACTAGGTTTAATCAAATTCCTATTGTAATAAATTCATATGAGTCAGAAAAATAATGAAGACTGATGCTGACAGCATTCCATCAATTTGTTTAAAACAATATTTTAAAAAAATCAAATAAAGTATGATTTTGTTTTGAATTATTCATACAGTGATGTCTTTGGTCTTTCACCAGATCTAGATATTTTTACACTCAGTGCAGCAGTGTAAACCCTCGGGCAGCCCCCCCCCCCCCCCCGCTGCTGGGGGAGGGCTGCTCCGGAGCTGGAACACGCGGGGGAGGGCTCTCCATGGCTGTGAGCTGTGGGGCTGGTCAGACTTGGTCCTCGCAGAAGTCTCGCAGGTTTAGAAAGGCAGCTGTCTCGTTCCAGGTCTCCATAGTGATTTTATTTAGGATAAGAGGGGGAAGGGTTGGGGAACTGTGGAGGGGGAGGGAAGATGAGGGAGGATGTGGACTCCATTGAGGCCGGAATGAAAGAGAGCTCGTTCCGAGTCCCACTGGGGTTTTTATCCCTGGGGCTGGGAGACGGTCCTGACTCACATCATCCAGTCAGGAGGGGTCAAAGGGGCGGGGTCAGGGGAAGGAAAACGCATTACAACTCAGTATTCTTCAAAACAATTTCCAACATTTCTAGTTCCATAAAATAAGTACACATTCTTATGAGTGAGACAGTTTCAATCCAAGTGAGAAATAGCTGAAATGCCTTCATTATGTTTTCTCCCAGTTCAGTCTGAAATCATTCCTGCCTATAATTAATCACAGATCTGTGGCAAATGTTGCTGGTCATCATGCAATTCAAACAGATAGGATTGAGTGGTATAGTAGGAATTAAGAATTTTGATTTCACTTCACTATTTATAAAACTGGAAATATAAGTCTGCCATTGATTTCCTGCAGGTGTTTGTATTATTCTACATCACTTCTGCTACTTATAAAAAAGAATTTCCTTATAATTTCTTTTCTAAGCAGAGGAAATTTGCTATGTAGGATGTCAGCAAATGAGAAAAATATGGAATTATGTACTTTTTACAAAGTAATTTCTCTTATGGTTTTATTGCATCATTCCTTCATTCTAGTGATGCCTTAAATTGCTAGTAGAAAATTTTTAGACTCAGACACACAGTATAGGAAAGGGGTTTTACCTTGGTTTAATAGGATTTTATATGCGCACCGACAAACAAGCAAAAAGCAAGTCCCAACGATATCTCCCGTATACAATTTATGGACAGCCTAGATTAGAATACCTATCTAAAAGTCTCCAATAAGAAGTCTAACAAATGAAGTAATTGCCCCCTTATTAAAATTGCCCCCCCCCCCCAAAAGATTACTACTTAGTTTACAAAAAACATGTCTCAGTGATGGAGCTCTGTTCAAGGTTGTGCGTCATGCTTTGCGATTGTGGATATGTTTCATCTTCCCCAAAGGATTCTGAGCAGGGCAAGGGGTACTAGGGTGATAGACATGTAGGGTTAAGATACAGGGAGTAAAAAGTACAGGAACGGGGGAAGGGTAAAAGGATATATATAAAGAGAGTATAAAAGTAAAATAAAAAATACAAAAAGCCCCATCAGGCATCATTTCCCCCCTTTTTGGAGACTAACAAGCTTTTACCTTGTTTAGTCTCTAACTACTCTAAACTACTCTATCTACAACATCGGTTTACACAACTAGCTATGGCAAAAATAATAATTACAATTACAATAATTATAAATGTTCTTTTCACTCAGGCCCAGTCTGGCAACCATGAAGTGAGGGTGTGGAAAATTTGGTCAAATTTCAAGGTGTAATTTCTTGAACTCACTTCGTGTAGAATTTGAGTTCTCTTTCAAATTTCTTCTAAATCTTCTCTGATTTTCTCATCTCTTTCCCATTTAGAGGTGGTAATTGAGTACAGATCTAGCAATTGTTCATATTAAGAGCTTTGGATACATTTTGCATCACAGTATTGTGCAACTCCTGGGCTGAGCTTTGAGTCATGGTTACCAGTTGGAAAAACAGCATACATGTAAGGAACAATTTAACCATCATCTTGATTTGTATCAGTCTCTGTTTTCTCGGTAGTTTCAGGAGCAGAAGCTTTCTTCACTCTGGAATAGTGGATCCACGGTCCTTTCTCAGCAACCTTGACAGCAGTGAGGGTGGTCAGCAAGACTTGGAATGGTCCCTTCCACTTGGGTTGCAAGGGGTCACTGTCCCACCACTTGATGTAGACCCAGTCTCCAGGCTGAAACGGGTGGGCAGGGATGTCCAATCCTATAGGCTTGGACAGGACAACGAATCTCTGGAGCTTCTGCACAATGGAACTTAAAGCCATTAAGTATTTTTGCAAATCAATTTTTCCCTTCATGTGAATTTCCCCTGGAATGTGTGGAACTTGATATGGTGTGCCATATAGAATTTCATAGGGACTTATGTTGTCTCTCTGCCTTGGTTGTATGCGGACCCTCAGTAAGGCTATAGGCAAAGCCTGAACCCATGTCATAGATGTTTCTTGACAAATCTTACCAATCTGGGTTTTGAGGGTTCCATTCATATGTTCAACCTTGCCACTTGCTTGGGGCCTGTATGGAGTATGCAGGTCCCAAGTAAGTCCCAGGATCTTGCTAACTTTTCCGACCACTGTTGCAATAAAATGTGGTCCCTTATCTGATGACATCCCCAAGGGAACTCTAAACCTTGGAATTATATGATTGAGCAAGGTTTTTACTACTTCTTTTGCTGCATTGGTGCGACAGGGATAAGCTTCAGGCCATCCACTGAATGTATCAACCAATACCAATACATATTTGTAACCTTCCCTCCGTGGCATTTCAGCAAAATCTATTTGCCAGTAATCTCCCGGGAGATGCCCTGTCTTGGTCACACTTAACACTACTCTTTTAGTTGTGTCAGGGTTGTTTTTGCAGCAGGTTTCACACTTGCTTGTTACAGACTGCACGATGTCAGTTATTCTTCTCCCTATCACTACTTTCTTTAGATGTTTTAAAAGGTTTTTTGTTCCCCAGTGTGTACTCTCATGTTCTCTTTGTGCTATTTCTCGAAGGATCGGGGGTGGGACTACAACCTGGCCTATAGGTGTAACAGCCTACCCACTCTCCTTAATTTCAGCCTTAAGAGATTTAATTAACTTTTGGTCACTCTGATCATATTTTGGAGCAAACTCTGTCACATCTACTTCTTTCTGTGGCACTATTGCAAAAATGCCTTTTTCTGCTATCTCTCTAGCCATTTCATCAGCAAAGCGATTTCCCACTTTAGGAGTTGTCTTCCCCTTTTGATGACTTTTGCAGTGCATGACAGCTACTTCTGTAGGTTTCCAGATGCTCTGCAGGAGTGCTAGGATTTGTTTGGCATGTTTAATGCCATTACTTTGAGCAGTCAGCAGGCCACGTTCTGTTCCAAATAGCTCCATGGGCATGAACAACACTGAATGCATATTTGGAATCAGTCCATATATTTACCTTCTTCTCCTCGCTCAGTTCTAGAGCTCTGGTCAGTGCAATCAGTTCAGCTTTCTGTGATGATACATCTGAAGGCAAGGCTTTTGCCTCAATTACTTCACCTGTGGTGGTCACTGCATAGCCTGTCATACGCTTATCGTTCCGTATGAAACTGCTTTCATCAGTAAAAAGTTTCCAATCTGGATTTTCTAGAGGCACATCTTTCAGGTCTGGTCTACTGGAGTAGGTTTCTTCTATTGTCTGCAAACAGTCATGCTCAGGTACATTATCAAGCAGTGTAGATGACAAAAACATTGCGGGGTTTACAACAGATGTTGTTTTTAGAGTGACATCGTCCTGTTCCAACAATACAGCCTGGTATTTAAGCATTCTTCTAGGGGATAACCAGTGTCCCCCCTTTTGCTCCAGCACAGAAATCACGGCGTGGGGTACATACACGACAATGTGCTGCCCAAGGGTGAATTTCTGAGCTTCCTGGATTAGGATGACAGTTGCTGCCACGGCTTTCAGACACCCTGGCCACCCTTGGCTAACATTGTCTAGCTGTTTTGAAAAATAGGCCACAGCTCTTCGCTGATCTCCAAGATATTGTGCTAGCATCTCAAGTGCTACATTCTGCCGCTCGTATGTGAACAGTTCAAAGGGCTTCGTTAAATCTGGCAGCCCTAAAGCTGGAGCAGACATCAAGGAATGTTTTAATTGTTTAAAGGCAGCTTTCGCTTTCTCTGTCCAGTTAATGGTTCCCTTTTTAGCTGTCTTAAGGGTTTCATACAGAGGCTTTACTAGTATTCCACACTTTGCCATGCAAAGTCGACACTAACCTACTATGCCAAGGAAAGCTTGCATCTCTCTCACCGTGTGGGGTTCTGGAAGCCGACAGATAGCTTCTTTCCGTTTTCTGCTAAGCTGTCAATGACCACGGAAGATTTCCAGCTCCAGGTATACTATAGTTTCCTTGGCAACTTGTGCCTTTTCCTTTGAGACTCGGTATCCGCCCATGCCCAAAAAATTCAAGACTTACAGTGAGTTGGATGCAGTCATCTCGTGTTTTTGCTGCGATCAGGATGTCATCAACATATTGAAGGATTTCTCTTTTTGGTTCTTGTTTTTTCTAGTCCTCTAGTTCTTTTGATAGCTGGTGTCCAAATATTGTTGGGCTGTTCTTTAACTCCTGGGGTAGCACTGTCCAAGTTAGTTGAGTCTTTCTTCCTGTCTCAGGATTTTTCCACTCAAAAGCAAAAAGCTCCTGGCTATCTTTGTGGATTGGAATAGAGAAAAAGGCATCTTTGAGATCTAAGACTGAGAACTACCCTAATTCATTTGTTAGTGTGGTCAGAAAGGTGTAGGGATTTGGTACAACTGAATGTATGTCTTCTGTAATTCTGTTGATTGCCCTCAAATCCTGCACTAGCCTGTAACTCTTACCATCAGCCTTCTTTACTGGCAGGATGGGTGTGTTGTATTTGGACTCACATTCCACTAGCAACCCGAATTTGAGAAATTTCTCAATTACAGGTGCCAGTCCCCTACGACTTTCTAATTTCAGAGGGTATTGTTTCTGCCTTACCGGTGTTGCTCCCACTTTGAGTGCAATACTCACAGGTTCAGCTCTTTTGGATCTCCCGGGAAAATCACTGGCCCATATTATTGGAATAACCACATCTTCAACTTCTTTAGGAATTTCTCTACAACATTCCTGGATAAGAATAGTAGCTGCTTCGACAAATTTAGATTCAGGAATTATAACTTTCACTCCCTCTTCCTTGGAAAATTTAATTTCTGCCTCCAATTTTTCCAATAAATCTCTGCCCAACAATGGTTTTGGAGAATTTGGCATAGATAAAAATTGATGAGTCACCCAATGTTTCTCCAGTTTAAATCTTAAAGGTTGAAAGAAAGGCCTTGTTTCACTTACCCCTGTGGCACTAATTACATCTACAGTATCTTGACTCAGTTTCTCCTTTAAAGTATTTAACACAGAATATGTTGCCCCCGTATCAACCAAAAATTCAACATCATCTTTTTCCAGCTTAATTATAACCAAAGGCTCCGCTGGGGTGGATAATGCCTTCGGTCCCCGACAATTCCCATTCACAGCTAATTGAGAAGACGTGGGCGTCTCTTTTGCCCGCATTGGACACTCGTTCTTCCAGTGTCCCTTCTTCTTGCAGATGGCACACTGGTCCTCGGCTAGAGGAGGGTGAGGTGGACCCTTTCTTTTCCCCTGACCCTGTTTCTTCTTGTAGTGGGGTTTACCAGTATCCTTATCTGTTGAATCCCTATTTTGATATACTTTTTAGGCCACATTCAACAACTTATTTAGATCATACTCATCTAATTTCTGCAGCTTTTTCTTTATATCAGGTGTAGATTGGCCTACAAATATGTAGGCTAAATTAGATTGCTGCATTGGGAAATCTAAGTCTAAGTTTGTGTACTTCCGTGCAGCCTCTTTGAGCCTGTTCAGGAAATCTGTGGGGGTCTCATTTAGACCTTGCCTAATTTCATATATTTTGGCCCAATTAATTGCTTTAGGAATAGCACATTTTAGTCCAATAACTATCTACTTTTGATACTGTTTTAATTTGGCTATTTTTTCTGGCACATTGGGATTCAAACCTGGATCTATCAAAGGAAAAATATTACCAACAGGTCCTTGGATGGTTTCAGCTGTAATTTGAGTTTCCACAGCATTTACAGCAGCCTTGATAACTATCTCTTTTTCTGTACTATCCGGTACTTCATCTAACATTACATTCAGGTCACTCCAATCTGGGTTTTGTGCCTTGATAGCTAATTCAAACTGCATGGCCACTTTCTCTGGATTGTCTCTGTATGTTCTAACTGATTCTTTCAATTGTCGGATTTCTCCGAGGGAGAAAGGAGTTTTGATATAAACCATCCCTTGATTCCCAACAGCTTGCCTTAGAGGTACTTCTAGGACAGGTTCCTTCTTCGACCTAGTACGTTTTGCCACCGGACTGGCAGCCCCGATAGCTTCCCGGGCTATTTTCCCCCTTTTCTTCCCAGCAGGTTCGCTGCCTGCAGCTTCAGCTTCGGTTTCCCCTTCCTCTTCTGAGCTATCTACATCTACACTGGATTCGTCTGACTCACGCTTGATTTGGATTTTTCTCTCTCAGCCCTAGTGGAGCTGTGGAGAGGGTGCCGCCCGCCGCCCCCCTTTCCCCAGTCTGGGAGGGGCCAGCGGTAGACGTGCTTCCCTCTCCATCCCGATCCGCCCGGTTCCGCCCTTCTCTCTGCCCCGGTCTCTCCCTTTGCCTCTGCCTCTGCTTGCACTCCTGACTCCACCCCTGTCTCCGCCCCCTGCTCCCGCCTTCATCCTTGTCATCAGACCGGTCAGGGGATGGTGGCAGTGGGGGAGGAGGCGGCCACACCTCTTCTTTTCCCCGTGCTGTATCGAGTAGGTGCGGGGGGGGGCAGATGGCCAGAATGGCGGTGGGGGAGGAGGAGGAGGAGGAAGAGGGGGGAGGAGAGGGGGCACCGGCCCGTGTTGCGGCTGGTGTGATGCCCCCCTTCGTAAATCTGGTGCCACCAAGTCTGTGTCTGTCATGTCTATCTCCTCATCTTTCGTCGGGGGCTGTTTTTGTCTACCTTTTTTCTTTTCTAATTTTTGTAAAGCCATCTCAAAGCGGTTCTCTTTCATTTGCTTAGACGCTTCTTCTCGATTTAGAAATATAGAAAACAATTCTGCATATCTTAACTCTTTAAACCTTCTCTGAACTCGGAGTTCTACGAGTAACTTTGTAATAAGTTCATTATCTAAACTGCTCAACCGAGGTCATTTACTCCCCCCTTCCAGGTTCAACACAGGCCACACCCACAGTGAAAGTCTGGTTAATTCACCAGAATGTAAATCAACGCTTCGTACTGTCAGCAGATTTCAGTTTTTCAAAATCAAACCCAGCGGGGAATCCTGCGGGATTCTTGGGTTGGTAGACAGCACACCACCCATATCTCATAAACAGAAAGAAACAGTAGGAAAAAGTTTCTAACCTATAGATAAGCACAGAACCAGCAGAGCAAAGAAAACAAGCCTGAAAACCACGCGTGCTCAGCTTAGAAACCCTGGCGGGATTCGAACTTCGGTAGTCGAATCCACACCCCGACCTGTGGGCTGCAGCTCCCTCTGAGCTACAGCCCCCCCCGTGAGCCCTATGCGGCTCCCTGTGAGTTTAACGAGGGGCGTCCCCCTCTCCTCACAATCCTCCCACCCTGTGGGAGCGGAGCAGTTAAAAAACCCTCTTTTTTATGGCTCCCCTGGCTATGCTCTCACCCTTGGAGATCTCCCAAATGCTAGCTAGTTCTCTATAAAACTATAAAACAACCCCTTTGATCTTACTTTTCCAGCTGTGTTCCTGGTCTTTGGAAAACTCTCGGATTTCGATCCTGAATCGCCGCTTCTCTCCCCTAGTGCCGGCAAGGGGGGATACAGCGGGGTGTTTCTCGGTCTAAAATCAGAACTCGGGGTTCTTTTTCCTCCTGCCTGGCTCGCCAGAACTGATGCCTTAAATTGCTAGTAGAAAATTTTTAGACTCAGACACACAGTATAGGAAAGGGGTTTTACCTTGGTTTAATAGGATTTTATATGCGCACCGACGAACAAGCAAAAAGCAAGTCCCAACGATATCTCCCGTATACAATTTATGGACAGCCTAGATTAGAATACCTATCTAAAAGTCTCCAATAAGAAGTCTAACAAATGAAGTAATTGCCCCCTTATTAAAATTGCCCCCCCCAAAAGATTACTACTTAGTTTACAAAAAACATGTCTCAGTGATGGAGCTCTGTTCAAGGTTGTGCGTCATGCTTTGCGATTGTGGATATGTTTCATCTTCCCCAAAGGATTCTGAGCAGGGCAAGGGGTACTAGGGTGATAGACATGTAGGGTTAAGATACAGGGAGTAAAAAGTACAGGAACGGGGAAGGGTAAAAGGTTATATATAAAGAGAGTATAAAAGTAAAATAAAAAATACAAAAAAACCCATCAGGCATCATTTCATCATCAAAGTAGGAAGAGCTGATACTTCTTTTATCCTGCAGAAGGGTGCGCATGAATCAGTAATTACAAAGCATTGCTCAGCTCCTCCATTTACTTTCATCTTGCAAAGAGATTAATAGCCATCCTTGAGACACCACCTGCTTCCTATTTATCAAAGGGATGCCAGGGGCTGGTAGTTCTGCTGGATCACGAAGGGCAAGGCAGGGTTTGATGAGCTAGCAGCACCTTTGGACTCAGGGAGGAGGAGGAGGAGAAACAAGTGCTAGTTTGTACACCTGATCCTCCCAGGCACTCCACCCACTCATTATCAGGACACAGGTGTTTTCTTATCTGTCTCAGCTTAGCTTGTGGTTGCTCAAACTGCAAGAGACTGCTGTTTCAAAGAACTGTAGCTTAATTTTGTTTCAGTGTCTCTCCCTTTGCTCACTTGTCACATCTCAACAAACAACAGGTAAAACTTTTTGTAACTAGTGTATTGTGAGTCATGGAATTTAATTTTGGAGAGCCATTTTGCATTTCATATCTCTATTTTCTATGACTGCATCAGATCCGTGCATCTTTCATTTTAGCTTTAACATGACATACTTCTATGTCTTTGTCTTCTGTTCAAAATCTCCCCAAAGTCAAAACCAAATATTTAAGTACTCTGAGGCATTTCCTTTGGATTGTTTTTTAATTTTATTTGTTGTTGATGTTTCTTTTTTGCCATTTCTTTTCAAATATGAGTAAAAGATTGAATATCTTGGGTAACATATTAAGTGATTAGTCTACAGTTCATCTGTCATTTATATTTGTCCAGACTATTGAAAAGTTGTTCTTTGTTATCTTAATAAAACCTGGATTTAACTCTGTTCTCAGCTGCAATGAAAATGGTAATATTGGACCCAATAACTTAAGAAGTATGAAAAAAATTCACAATTGCGGAACATTGAAATTACTAACGGTTTACTGTCAATGTTAATAATATAGGTAAATGATTTAAAATTTTGCATTTATATAGAAAGAGAGTCCCACATGGCTTAATATGCTTGGGATTTTATTGAGTTTTCTATATTTATATTCAGTAGGTTGCACAAAATAATGTTTTGAATATTTTTCCAAATTTCCCAGTTTGGATTATTTAGTTGCAGTTCAGCTACCAGAGTTCAGCACCACATAATCCTCTATATATTTTCAAACAGGAACTCAACAAAGTGCTTTTTCTGATGGTTACAATGTATCTTTTGAAGTTCATCTATGTCACTATTTTAATTCATTAGTGGGAGAAAATTTGAAATAATAATGGAAATGTTAACTTGATACACAGTTCACAAAATATTATTTTCAGATTCTTATAGTAAGTTTTCACAGATGAAATTTGCATTGCGTTATTCCAGTCATGGTATGAAAAGAATACTTCTATGCACTGTGGAAACTGTTGTCTGTCATTTCAACTGAAACCAAATAATTTTTGAAATATCATTACTGAATATTTTCTTCAAGCAGCCTACAGTGAAAATTGCTTACAGAAATTATCTGGCAAGATAGAAAAATAGATAGTTTGCTTCATAAGATGAGAAATAATCATGAGTAGTAGAATAAGTAAAAATAATTAGTATTACATTGTCAAGATTAGTCCAGTCCTAAAGGAACTAGTTTTTGGGTTTTTTGTTGTTGGTTTGGTTTTTTTTTCTTAACACATCGTGAAACTTGACATGCAATGAGATCTTAAAATGAGGTCCTTCAAAGGAACTCAATTTGGAATAGTAAAATTTTGCAAGTTTCTTTGTAATTTATTTTTGCTCCATTAAAGCCTGAACTAATATAAAGATTTCTTTTATTCAAAAGGTAATTTTGTGAGGTTAAGAATCTTAGGAACTAATATATGATTACCCATAAAATCATTAAAATTGGAAATACTCCTCTCTCTCTTCCATGGCATATAAGATCATCAAAGCAATATAATAGAGAATGGATATCTGAAATATACCTGTTTTCCTGCTTATGAGTAACCATATAATTAGCTATAATACAGCTGTTGTTTATGTATTTTAAATGACTCTTAGCTGTGACAGGAAACTTAACAATAGGGAAGAGTAATTTTGTTTCCTGTGTTCTGGCCAAGCACAATTCACTAGAGGCATGGTATAATCCTTCTAGAGCCTTCCTCATACCAGTTTTCTCTTGTTATGTTGATGATTTCCAACACGTTTCATGTAGGTTTAGGGTTTGGGGGTTCTTATCTCGTATACTTTGTTCTTGGAAATAAAAAGACAAATGAGATAATTATGTATAATTTTGCTTTTATTGTTATCCATATTACATTACAGTACATCCCTGGGCAATAAAAGTACTTAAGTCATGTGGATAATATTGCAATGAATTTTCCTGGGTGAAGCATATGTAAAACCTAATTTCCATTATGGTTAGCGAAAATATTACAGACTAATGGTTTGGTCAGGGAAATCTGAAACACAGGATTCCTGCTTTGAGTAAAAAACAGGCAAAGTATAAATTTGCAGACAACTGATTTGCTACATTGAAAATTTTTTTTCTTGTAATGGGTGGGAAAGACTTCATTATTTCATCTCCTATTGCACACAACTATTAAGAAATATTTTGTATGAAGCTGCTCCTATGAGCTGAATGAAGTAACTGCAGAGAAGTTTTCTGTGCATAATTTTCTTTGACTATGTCTCTGGCAACTGTAACATCAGTAATCTGTTTATTGGGTGTGTAGGTACAAATGCTTCTTTTCCTTGTTTAACTCAGAAATTAGTGTTTTCAGTTTAGACATGTTAAAATCATTGGTTTTGCCTCTCTTTCCAGAGTTATTCATTATTCAGATGTGCATCCCAAGCAAGAACTCCACATAAAACTAAATGTTATGGAAATCCTGAAATTTTATTTGCTCATTAATATTTAACATATTAAAATAAAAATATCTAGGAAAAAAAAGACCTAAAGAAGAAGAGAAAAGTGATCTGGAGCCTAAATAAAATATACCAAAATAATTTTTTACAGTTTTTGTTCTGGACCATATCACCAATTATGTGATCTAGAATTTGAATTTATGTAAAATCTTGGCTTTAACACATTTTGAAGCACTGTATTCACCATTAAAATAGAATTTTGAAGTACAGGTGAAACTATGCATAGCATTAAGCTGAATTTTTCAAATATCAGCCTAAGCAAAAATGACAAAATAGCTATAAAAGCAACATAGGAAAAATTAGCGTGTTGCAAATTTGTTATTTGCTATGCTTTTGTTTCAGGTCATTTCTCTCAAAAGACAAATAAATGAACAATTATATCACAAATTATAAATATGAATAGGATGTAACAATCTTGATTCAATAGACTTTGAATGCTCAATAAAAATGTCTGAAGACTCAAGAAATATTTACTGGATATCCCTAGAGGAGTTTGCAAATAATCTTTCCACAAAGTTGGTATTCTCCAATATAAAAATGTATATAGTGCTTAAAATATTAATTCAGTTTCAGAGGTAAGCTAAGAAATATAATCACTCTAATATGCAGTAATAAGATGCTCACACTGAATAAATGAGGTTTTGGTTCAACTCTCCTCTTTCTCAGGATCAGTGGAATTTGGCTTGTCACACTTGTAGAGCTGCTCTTTTTGCCTTATTATGTCTAAATTGCAACCACACACCATGAGCAGGATACCACACCAGTCACAAGCAATACCTGGCTAGACCAGATCCAAACCGTGCAAGAATATTTCCCTTTTTAAATGGCAATCTCATTATTCTGTGTGTATGTGATAACAATGTATGTCCAGTTTTGAATGAACATGATTGCCCAATAGATTTTGTTGTAGATTTCTATTTGTCTAAAGACAGTCTGGCCTATGCTGGGTTTTTTGGGTGTTTTTTACATGTTGTTACACAATTCTAAACAGTCAAATTTTGTCGCCCCTATACAACAGGTTGCTTTCCCCCAGTAGAAAGTTCTGTTCTCTTTTCAATATCTGTAAGGGTGCAGCTTTCTAATAGGTAAGTAAAGTCTTCATTAGTGCAGCTGAGCCATGGATGTGTCCTTGTGTGCTGGGCTGACCTCAGCTGGATGCCACGTGTCTCCCAAGCTGCTCTATCACTCCCCCTCCCCAGCTGGACAGGGGAGAGGAAAAAAGGATGGAAAACAACTTGTAGGTTGAGATAAGGCTGTTTACTATAGCCAAAGCAAAAGTCAGTGTTCATTCTTTGTCTTTACTTAGTAAAGCTGACTGATGAGTCTTTTCTGTGTGTTATTGCCTAAATATTTCTAGGGGTTTTTTTTCAAGTCAAATATTTTATTCAGTCCAATGTTTAAGTTTCATGCAGGAAGAAAACAAGCCAAAATGATAAATGTGGTTCATGTTTTACGATTTAATGTTGGTTATGTTTGAGGTTTACAATGAGTGTTCTAGTCACATAAGTTTGATTTCAGTGGTGCTCTGACCAATTATTTTTTCATGAGGATCCTTCACAAACAGTTGCAATGACTTTGTCATGGGTAACTACATTTCTACAGTTTTCTCTCTGCAAAAGAAAAGAATCTTGACTCTAAAATTAGATTAGTTCAGGGTTCATTAATATTTTTTCATAGGTAAAAGCTACTTATTATTTTTAATAATATTTATAAAGACTAGTTGAAAAAGACACAAAGGACACATTCTAGTGCTGTAAAAACCTTTCAGAGAATTTGGGAATTTGGGGCTGGGGAGTAATAGAACCTGTAAATATGCATTAGAGGTTCTTTCTGCACTAGTTACCAGTTAAAATACTCTCCTGGATTTTCCAGTAGGGGGAAACTGTCAGTGATCATCCAGGCTTTTGATCACATTAAAAAATTCTGCCATGGCAGGCAAGCTGGAGACATACATTATAATGCTACAAAAATTGTAAGGAGAGAAAAAGGAGAATTTTTTCCTACATTCTCATTAAGCAGACTCTGGCTGTTGATTGTAATTACTGCATTTAAGAGGGTTCAAATCCTGTTTTTCCTACTGCCCATTGTTTCAATGATCAGGCAGTTTTTGGCACAGCAAAGCAATATGCACCTTCTTCTGACAGAGGCACTTTGTCTTTCTGATTATTCACATATGTCAGACTTCATTTGAAAGTACATTATCATATGCATATAAATGTTCCTGAGAAAATCTTGGGAAAGGAATGCAGAGTATTCTACTATGAAGAAAAGAATCTGGGGGGAAATATTCAAAGGGACAAAATTAATAAAATTTACTGCTTTTTGCAAATTTGTCTTCTTTTATGGTTTTTATATCCTCATGACAATAGCAACTCTCTTTTTTAATTATGAGTTGTATGGCTCTAATTTTGCCCTTTCATGGAGAAAAGCTGGCATGTTTGTATCACTTCAATTTTGGTGATAAGAACCCTTATTGTGTGGACTTTTTCCCTTTGTTTTTCATCTTGCTGCCTTCTGGGAAATATTTTAATACATGAAGCACTGGGATTAAGGCAGCTGAATTCTGTCTTTTGACCTTCTGCCAGCCTGAAAGTCCTAGAGTCCACAGAACTGCAGGCTGTCATATGAGAATAAGGCCACTATTCAGAATGAAGGATGATTAATGTCCCTGCTCTGCTGTTCCAAGGAACTGACCTTTGCACGGGTGAAACCCGGTTCAGTGCAAAACGCCTAACTCATCTTTCATGAAAATGACCCCTCATGGCCCCAGCGTGGCCAAGATATTGAATGGTTAAATGAATCACAACATGATCCTTTTATGAATAAGTGTAAGCTCTCCATGTATAGATTTTACAAATAGGAGCTGTGTAGGAACTGAGGCAAAGGAAATGCGTATGTGTGCAAGAAAGAGAACAATGTATAATGCATGATTATTTTTCCTTTCTCTCGCACGTGTTCTTAAATTGCTCAGCTGTAATATTAACAATTACATGAATCATGCTACTTTATTTTAACCTTCTCAGTTGTTATATAACAATAGCTTAGGAGCTTTATAAATCACTTTCATTATGGCTGTGAAACTGTTCAATTATTCAATTTTTTAAGAACAAACTATTTTCTGCATCTTCTTTCTATTGCTTTCAGCAAATTATCCCGGCAAATCTATCTGTCATACTCCGGCATTTCAACATCTTAACAATAATGCAATTAAAGCTCGTTAATTTTTTTTCAATTCTTTGTGATGTTTATACCTCATTCTCCAAGCATCCACTCTATGGACTTCCTCATAAGCAAACTTTGCGTAAGCAGTGTCTGCATCCAGTGTTTTCAGGAGTTATTTGTTTCTTCTTTCATTTCTGGGAAGGTTTCTATCATCTAAAATCAATGGGGAAAAAAAAATTATGCAGTAAAAAAGCCTATCAAGTTAGGTTAGCCTATCAGGTTTAGTCAACACTAGAACAGCCAATGGCAAAAAATATTAATGAATTTAATTGTACAAATGGAATCCCTAAAGGTAGCTGTGATATTGACAAATTACTTCACATAGAATAGACATATAGAAAAGCCAGCAATTAGTAGTGAGGTTTCATTGCTCTAGAGAAAACTTTTTCTCTATTCAAAAACCTCTATTTGATAAAATTACATTTCAATATAGAGAATTTTAAGTTTCCAGTTTAAGTAAGTTGTGAGCTCCTGTATTCTTATAGATATCTACCATAAGACTCAGAAATAGAAAAGGAAGAAGCTCTACAGCTATCTAGATTCTAAATACCAATGGAAGCTTGCATGAATTTCTCAACTCTGTTTTCAGTGGTATATTAACACTTGTATCACAATGGAAAAATAAGGGTTAAAGAATTTGCCTATTCATATTTAGGAGACTAAAAAATAAATACCGAAGTCATTCAAACTGCATTTTTAAACTAGAGCTGGGCTGACTGAAAATTCCAAAGGAATAAATAAACACCTATATCAAAAAGCATAAAATCTTAAGGAACTGAAAAAGCATAGCCTCAGAAGACTGCTGAGAGAAGTCGTGCTGCTTTTTGGGACTTATATTGAAATTCTGATAGCTTTCTTTTTTCTGATAAAGATTCTGTAGGCTTTGCTTGTTTCTTTCTACAGAAAAGTTAATAACATTTTTTTTCAGAATTTTTCAGTGTCATGACCACTTGTGTTCCAAACTGTAAGTGCTCTCTCTAATATGGCTGCAACAACTCTGACAGATATTTTAAATTAGTTTAAATTAATTTAGATTAAACTGAAATAGTGTGGATTTAGATTGGATATAAGGAAGAATTTTTTTTATTTGGTTTGGTTTTATTGCCTGGCTTTTTGTGAGGAAATCCTTGGATATTCCGTTCTTTCTCTCCTTTACCTTATCCAGAGATTTTAGGAAAACATACAGGTCTTCCATCTTCTTTTTCCTCTACCAGAAGTCCCACATAATCATTTACCTCATTCCATGTTGATCATTAATTAACGCTAGAGCGAGCTCAAGAAAATAGAGACATTGAAGCAAGAAGACAGATAGCTGTGCTGCTTTGTGGCTCAGAATGATGAGTTCAGTGTCCAAACTGCTGCTCTGAACTATCCCTAGGCTTTGATTAAGTGCATATGCTATTCACTTACTTTTCTGTAATACCTTTTTGAAAAACTGTGCCTTTGTTTCAGAAAAACCATTTCTTCCCCTGAAACATTTTTCTCTGTGTTCTTTACATAACAACCACTTGGCTGCAGATCTGTGTCAGGGTCTGTGCCTGTGAGATCCATCACAGGACAGGGGCAAGGGCAGGCTGAGGATGTCCTGGGGAAGGAAGGTCTGTGCTGGCAGAGGCTCCTGCAGAGCTGCCCTCTCAGGACCACAAGCTGGACAGAATCACAGCTGGACAGTCAGCCACCAGATCCTCAGGAGAGCAAGGATAGGTGGCAATCACTGTGATCTCTGAATGAATTTAGCTAGATCTCTTCTGTGTTAAATATGTTTGAAACTAGCTTCCAATAGTTTTTCACTGAAGGCCACTGAAGAGAGCCAGAACCTGCTCAGAGCAGGTCAGTTCTAGTTCTCCCTTGTTATCATGCCTTCCATACCCACAAACTGCACTTCTTTTAAACCCCTTGTCCTTCATCGCCCCTTCTTGTTTCCTCCCAAGCTGAACAATTATTCCCTCTATGATGAAAGAAGAAACAACAGTCACAAAATTTAGTTTGCAATTTGACATTGGTACTGACACTGTGTCCTCACATTGCAAATAATAGTACTAGATAAACTGCTTAATTAGTCATGAAAAATAAAGGTCTCTCCTGGAACTTTACTCCCTATCAATTGTTTATAGTCACATTTATCCACACCAGTCTAAGCGAAATAGACAGTTGCAATCATTATCCAAAACACAGGAAGCATATTTACTTTTAAAATGAATATTTCATAATTTAACAGTACTCTAAAAAAGAATTTAACACTCAAGAAAAGTATTGACAGCCTTGGAAGTTGATTTGTGTCTTTATCTGCAGAGGCCACATCACTAACAGAAGTACAAGCTTCCATCATAATTCTCTAAAAATCAGGCAGCTAAATTATTTGCTCTGCTCCCTTACTGGTCTTTAATTATAAAATTATACAGGAAGAAAGATTATGGAGCTTAAAGCTCCATGAAATGAGAAAGTAGAGATGGAGGGGAAGAAGTAAAGATAACTGAGAACACTTTCTTAATTATTAGATTTCATAATTGTTTATGATAAATTTTGTGGGTTTATGGATATACACGAGTTAATGAAATAGCTTAATGAAAGAAACAGGATAAAATAATTTAAATAATCTTAAATTTTTTTTTTATTTTAGTGGAACATTATTCTTGCCTCTAAATATTTTTCATTACAGATATGGAGACTACTGCATCCATAAATTTTACTTGCTTCTCAGGCTATCTATATTAATATATTTTTCAGAAATCCAGGATCTGGTTATTTTGACTCTGGGGATAGCATAGTATGAGCTGTCTATGTGTTCCACTGCATTTCAAACTAACCAATTTTTGGTTTACTTTTCAATATAAATCACAGAGGACAATATATTAATTTATATAATATCTAAGAAACCTTTGCTCTTTACTTTTAAAACCAGTGATTTGCAGTGGAACAATATCGTTTGTAGCAATGCAAAATTAAGCAGAGCCCCAGCTCCAGAACATGCAAAAGGATTATTCAATGATTGCTCTGACCTGATGTAACACGGTCTGGGAGGGCTGCACAGGCCGGCTCCCCCCCGGACCGGGGTCCCTGGTCCGTGTTATTCCACCGGATCTGAGGCGGGCGGCCCCCGAGGTTCCGCGGCATGGCGTCAGTCTTCCAACCACGTCAATTCAAGCAGGAATATAGTGAGACTAGGAGAGAACTGGACTCCATCTCTGTTCTGCTAGAGAGGTTTATTTAGGGTAATGGGGAAAAGGGGTGCAGGGAAGGAGGAGGGGGAAGGCAGACAAGGCAGGTAGCAGGTGCTAGCAGCTCGGAGATGGAAGACCTTGAGCTGATCCAGACATCGCCTTATAAAGGGAAAGGAAGGGGCGGGACTGTCTCCCCTAGAGCCAGTCCCGGGGAGTCTGAAGGGAAGACAGGCATAGGGAACCCACCAATAGATTTCGGGGTACAGCAGAGCATATTTCAAAATGAACCAATGGTATACAAAGCAGAGGGACAAAGGAGCACATGGAATCCTAAAACCCCACGTTGCTACACTGACCATTACAGACTGCTGTGGTAAGACAAAGTTTAAAATCTGTAAGAATGAAACAGACCTTCAAAGACTTTTTTCCCCCAAAAAACAGCTTCAAAAGCCATCAGACAGGAAGAGTACATATCCTTAAAAAAACCAATTAATTTATTTGGCTATAATAAATTAAATTAATAGTGAAATATAAATACACTTAAACAATTAACCATTTGAGATCTTGCTTCACAATTTGAAATCCTATTAAAATCTAGAGTTATCCAACCAATCATTTGGGTAATTATTTTGACCTCTGTAATTATTTCATTTAAAAAGGATTTATGCAAAAATTCCTCAATCAATTTAATTTTATTAGTGTGACATAATAAAGCAATCAGAGTTGATAACAGCACCAGTGACTTTTTTACTTAGAGCAAATAAAATGGACCTATTAAAAGTATAAAAAAATACATATTTAGCATTTATGATTATTAAAAATGCTTTACAATTAAGGGTCATATAAGAATAAACATATGCTTCCAATACACATTTATTTTGCACTTCTCTATGCCTCTAGTGGTGGTTTGAAAAATACCAGCAGTACTTCTGTGAGATGTGCTATGGGCCTTTGGAAAGTTAGGAAGAATTCTAGAGTTTTGAAGGATGGGAAGTGGTAGGCTGTAAAATGGGAACTGAGTTCATCTGTATGTTTTTGTTCGGTGATTATGCAAGTATACATATAAAAGATTCACAATTTACTGTAGAAAAAACTAGTTCATTCTTATTACTTGTTCTTTCATTATTTAATTTTAATTTAATTGGGTTTTTTCAAAATTAGTTCCTCTAACTCTTCTGTGAACCTTTTGATTCTGCCCCTTCTGGAGAGCAGTGGAGAGGATATGACATGAAAGCATATGGATTCATCAGAGGTCACAGAGAAAAATATTCCAATCTACACATTGTAGCTGCCCAGCAAAGTGAATGGGTAAGAGCAGAATACTGTAAAGAGCTTTACTTTGTCCAGAAGAGTTTAGGTTGTGAAAAACAACTTTATATGTTTTGCATATGTGTAAAAATGTGAATGTAAATTGTAAATGCATGTACACATATGTTCACAGAAAAAATACTTGGTAGAAAATCTGTTTTCTTGTGGTGGTGAATGCACCTAATAATAATAATTTTAGAATAAAGCTGTTGATGAAGTAGTGCAATGAGTAGTGCAATGAAGAGGCTTTAACTCTACCAGCTTTCTCTCAATCTCAATTTTTACTCTGATTCTTCCAGTGTCACAGTGAATAGAAACAGAATATATCCAGAGACTTTTTTTCTATTCATTGTAAATGCTCATGCTTTCTATTTGAAGTAAAATTTCTGAGCAGCCTCTGCCATTTTCATTTTCATACTTATCTTTTCGCTGCTAAAGTACTGTGCAAATTTATGGTAAAATTTGTTAATGTTCCCAAAAGTAAATTTTTCACTTTAGGGAAGCACAATATTCTTCATCTAGGGACTAACTGATTGATATCTCCTGGTGCTTTATTCACAAGCTGGAAAACACTTTTCCCTCCAAAGAATCCTTGTTTTCACTTTTAAAGTAGTCATTAACTTGTAAAAAGAGCTGTCACTGGTGAAGACAAGATGTCCTACAAATATTAGAGAAGTATCTGTAGGGTATCTCGCAGAGTAATATCACAAATATTAAACAAAAAGCAAGACCTGAAATAGGAGATAAATAGTAGGAGAAAATTTCATTCAAAGCAGACTTTTCATGAGTGATGAGCTCACTTTGAGGCGCAAGTCCTCATATTTAAGAAACTCCCTTTTTATTGTAACAAACATTGGTAGCCTGTTTGCCCAGTCCATCTGAGAAAATTGATTTACAGGGAGCTTAGATTCCAGCTGATATTGAGGTTTCCACATACCTTTATACAGAGTAGGAAGCTTTCATACAGCCTGTGCTATCTATCCTTGAGGAGTGATGACTATTCCAGGACAAGCCAGATTATCTCTACAAAAGTTAATTTGGGACAGTTCTCCTTTTGGAGATTCATGACAACACAGTTTGGGGACTGGGAGACAATAGGGAAGACAATAAGCTTGTTCTGGAGGAAAAAACCCAACAAAATAAAGCTTAAAAACCATTCTGATAGAAAAGCAGTCTGCCATATAGCATACTGGGAATGATTCACAAGAAAAATAGAGACTGATTCTGCTAAATGATTCCATACATATCTATCTGTACTTTTATGCACATTGCCTGTGTGCAGTCTATATAAAACCAGCTTGGTTTTTGGGCTGCTTTTGTATTACATTCCTTATAGAAGACCCAGCTGAAGATAAAGCTTCATGTGGGATTTAAAGGCTTACTTGCTATTACATTTTTAAAGTGGGCAAAGGTTGAATAGTTGTGCAGAGGAGTAAACATTGAAACTGCAAGTAAGGAAAGAGGGAAATGGCATGGCCAGACTGCTTGGAGAATTGCATCACTGTTCCCATGGTTTATGATTTTGTATAATGAAAAAGCATGGCAACTCCTTCTGGGTATGAAATAATAATCTGTTACAACATGGTTTATGGAGTGGTTTGAGTTATCTGAGGAAATGAAATATAAGATAGTGCTGTGTACTTTAGGATGAGCTCTTGGTGACAGGGATGTAGCTTTTATAGACCTCTTGTGCTTTGTGATGCTACAATAAAAATAATCAATATTATTAATAAAATCCTGTGATATTTTACATGTTTGCATAGTCCCATATATGTAAAAAATAGAATGGCATAATTTTCTTCTGTCTGTGTGCTATCTGAGCAATACTTAAACTATTCCACACTGATATATTACAAGCTGTCTAGAAGAATAGGGAAACCATATTTACAATGGTTTCTGAGGCAATATAACTAATTTTTATAGATAAACATTATGATTTATTGTCTGCCCTGTCTACCTGTTATGTTCAGTGCGCTTCTGCACCATTAACTTATTTCTTGAAAAATCTATACAAGCTCCATGTTAAAATTAATTATAACCAGTCTGCCAGGCAGAAAGCCATCCTGTAAACCCCTTCTGTTCTTATTTTAATTTTTAATGTATAACAAAGGAAAAACAAAAATTAACAATAGAGTTACTCTGTTAGATTAAGTGAAAAGAAATATTAAATGTAACCTATTACATTTTTTAAATTCAAGAGAGTGATATTTTGCTGTTAATCTAAGAAAAACTAGTTTCAAAATATAATTATTTATCTTTTCATAAGTAATTTTTAAAATAATGATAAGTATACAAAGTGAAAGAAATCTAACTAGGTTTGCCATGGATTAAAACCACCACTTTTTAGAATAGGTTTTATAAAGTATGTCCTTAATAGTTTGCTCTATCATAAACACAAACAGCTTGAAATTCTATTCATTTTTTAGAGAGGGAAACTTCACATTTTACCTGTTTCAGCAAGAAAGTAATATACTATGCAGTTTCAGAATCAATGCATCTCTGGTTGCAATTTTGAAGACCTCTATGCTGGTCTCTCTGAAGACCTTTGTGCTGCAATTAAAAAAAAAAAAAAAAAAGAAAAAAAGAAAGTAAACTAAAAAGGGAATGGTAGAAGAAAAAGAAGGGAGATTTCTTTTTTTGTCCTGGTTAAGAGTGGACACTGGAGGAGATTTGAAATTCATTCATTTGAATTTCTTGAAATTCTCAATTCAATTGAGAATTTGAATTCTAGGAATTCCTAGAAGAGCTTGACAAGATCCCCCCTAGCACATAAACACCTATAAAATAAAATCCTGGGTATTTCTCTAGTATGGTACAATGGAACTAAGAAATGGGAAAAAGAATGGAAGTGATGACAGCGAAGCAGACTGGCTTTTTTCTTCCCAAAAAAGACATAAAATAGGGGACATATGATAGAAATCTTTACAGTGATTAATATAATGGAGCTAAAAACAGGTTTTACTTTTGTATTGCAAGAAATTAAAGTTACTCAGTAACATCATATGGTTTTCAAAAAAAAAAAAAAAATCAGTACTTTTCTTTGTTTCTGTCTTGGAAACTCATTGCTATGGGCTCTTTGGTGTCCCAAAGTACAAACCAAAGAAGGCTTAGAAAAGGCTTTAAAAGACACGAATATTGATCACTATAAAGCAGAAAAATATGGATGGAATCTCAGTTAAGGAATTTCTAATCAGGAATTAATGGAAGAGTATACCCTAGTAAATATTATACTTCATATGTTTTGGGGTTTTTTATCTATTCAGCCATTTTGCCTTCATTAGTATAAGGTTCCAGAATAAGACACTAGTCTAGTCTGTAATGAAATTTTATCTGACAAAGAGTATTAGTTCTAAACTTCATGTGCCTTCTACTATATTTTCTTGAGTCTTGATCATGCCTCATGAGTATGTGGGAAATTCTCTGAATATAAATCCACTGCTTATGAGAATAACAGTTGTCTATCTTCATGATTCGTTCATCTCTTTTAAACTAATAGCGTGCGCTTCAGGTATCTAAGGATTCATTTATTCAATGAGAACTGAAGTTCCTGGGCAGTGTGGAGGCAGTGCTTCTTTTCTTCTCAGACTCTTAGCTGGAAATCAGTATATTTGGAAGATCTCCTGTACCATCACATCAGAGAGAAAGTTTTCTCACAATCACTGGTTTCTTACAGCAGGTGCTGATAGAACTTTGTAGATACTCTAAGAGATCTGTGGGACGTAAAGTAAACCCATATCAAAAGTGAAGAAAACTAAAGGGGTCCCGGACCCCCAAACTCAGTTCGGGATCAGGTAGGCTGCTTAAGCAGAGCCCGGCGAGGCGGCCCGCTCTCGGGCGGAAGCGGGGCGGCCCAGAGCTCGGCAGAGCTCCGGGAGGAGCGGTGCAAATCAGGGATCGAAAGCAGACACAGGAGATGCAGGTAATCAGCCCGGCGGTCCAGGGGATTTATTAAAAGGTAAGGGGAGATGGAAGAAGGAAGGAATAGGGCTGGATCGGCGAGCTCAAAGCGGGGTTTCTGTGTTGCGTTGCAGCTTATATATCAGGGGAAAAAGGGAGGGGAGAAACCGAAAGAACCAACGGGGTACATAAAATTCTGGATTGACAATAACTTAAACTTATGGGGGAACAAGGGGGGAGGATACAGAACTTTAAATTTTCCAATCAGAGAACACGGCAAAGGCAGACAAAGGAGAACTTTCTAGAATTAATATGGGAGGGGAGATGAGGTGGGCCAATAGCTTTACTTCAAGGCTCTCTTGGAGCACCCCCTTTAGGGCTGCTTTATTCCCATGACTCGTCCCGTGGGGCAATGCCACTGCTAGGGACACTCAGTTGAGCTAAAGCCACCGCAACAGAAAACCAGGAGCCTTTCCTAATGAAAAAAACATGACCAGATCATTTTCTGAACAAAGAATTTGAAAAGTCTTTTTCTGTGAAGAACAGCCCTTGTCTGTAAATTCTTCAGTGCAGAGAACATCCAGTAATGAGTAAGAAGAAACTGAGAGGACTTTGTCGGCTTTGCTGGTGTTTCAACATTTCTTTGTAAACAGCTAAGCTATTCACTGTATCTATCAGCTGGAAAATGCTGTAACTGATATTTTCTGCTCTTTTCACCTTTTGAGACAAAGAGAATTTGCATATGTTCCTTTTGTAGATGAAGGATTTTACATGTATGTTTTCTTCCTCAGTGTTTAAATTTTTCCATCTGAAAAGCTCATCTATTAAAACTGCAGTTATGACTGACATAAGAGAAACCTGCATATGCTCCTGTTGGTCTTAAGTGTTGAAGGTTCTGATTTCTCTTGCACATCAAACAGCTGTTTGTAAAGTCAAAAGATGAGTAAAATGTGGCCAGGCCATCCCCTGTTAGATGTTGCTCAGGTTTGAGGGAAACATGCTCCCTCAAGAAGTAGAGCAGAATAAATACACAGAAGTCTGCTGCGGTATTTGTATGTGAATTTTAAACTATGCTAATTTTATACATAACAGTTGTGCCAGGCAGACTCTATTTACATTATTCCTCTAGTTAACAAGACATTGATATTTGCTGGCAATGAGTGTTTCCAGAAGAAAACCTGCTATTGTGGTGCCTCATTCCAATACATCAGTCATATGTTATTATGGTTTGGGAATATCAATTAAATACAATAATTGAAATGATAAAAAAAATACAGACATTTTTTATTACTTGAAGCTAGAAATGTGCAGAAGTATAAAAGCATTCTAAAAGGAGTTAATACGTAGCCCTCAGAATTTATGAGCTTGAATGGTTTACAATGTGGCTGTTCATGACCATAAGCTAAGGTCTTTCTGCCACATAAAAGAGAAATGAAGACACTGATTCTACAAGTCTAACCCTTTCTAGTCCTAAAAACAGGCTAAATGAAAAGAAATCTGTAAAATTTATGCTACATTAAAGTGATGAAGAGATGGTGCCTAATCTTTATAATCAAGTCCTGGATTTGATTGCACTTGGCTTCCTGTGTTTGTCAGAGACATTCTTCTTGTGGTCTTTCATTGCACAAAGACTACTTTTTGCAAAGTCCTTGATACTCTTATAAAAACTTAAGAAATGTATTAGTTCATCAATTCAGATTAGACTATATGGAAATGTGGTGTGATTGGATAGAAACACGAAAATGCCACAGTTCAAAAGGAAGAAATACAAAGATCACAGGTGTGGATATACCTTCTTCTCTAGCATTGTGGTCTTTTATTCATGTACAGAATGAAAAACATACCTCTTAACATTTTTTTACCACATTGCTAACTGCATGTTTAGTTTGAATTAACCACAGATTTTGCATTTTAAAGAACATTTTCTTTCTTTTCTTTATATTTCAGTATAGTTGTTCAGATTCAATCAAGAACTATGTTTTGATCCAGAGATAAGAACTTCATTGGAGGTTTTTACCCTGGATTGCAACTCAGAATATTCTGTGATTTTGTGATTCTGTGATTGCATTTCTGAATGGTGTTTAAAAAACTGGGCATAGAATCACTAAAGCTTCAGGAGAACCATACTGAAATACTCCTCACCATAAGAGCTGAAAAAAATTTGAGAGTTATAAGAATTATTCAGATAGATCAGAAGCTGGGAAGACAGTTGCTGGAACCACGTCAGGAGGACTGAGAATTGCCTGCAGTATCCAGGCACAGACTGGTAAAGGAAGGACAGCTTTCTCAAAGGCTATGTATCAGTTTGTTCACTTAAAGCTGATTAGCTATGGGGTAGATGGGGAGTAAAAAAAAAAAATCTTAGGCTGCAGAAAGAAGTCATCAGGGTTGAACTATGGAGAATAACCAGAAGAATATTATGACACAAAATAAGGAAGAAACATACAGAGATGAAATATGTAGGTAGATGTCGCTGTTGAGCGGCTAGCTGAGGACTGACCCAAGTTCTCAGACAAGCGAAGAGAGGAGAAAAGGGGCTTTATTGTTTTGAATTCCATATATATAGAGTCTACAGAAGTGCCCCAGATTGGTCAGCCCGAGACCTCCCCCTGGGCCCAATTGGCCAGGCCCGAACTCACTCAATCCAGAGAAACTGTTTGCAAAACATCCAAACTTTATCTTGTTTATGAAATATAGCAAAATGTTCCCACGGGAAGAACCTGTGCTAGCCACAGGTAGAGGTATCTTGTGCACAGATGTGAAGAGATATACTTTGGTGAATTATTCATAGGAAGAAAAAGTACTGCACAGCTTATCAGCCTTTGATATGGGGAAAATGATCCATTATCGGATCCACGGATAATGGAATACTTCATGAGGTGGGACTGTGTTTGGGCATACACGTAAGTTATTTGTCTTGTAAGAAAATCTTTACATTTTGTCATGTGACTATAGTATTATGCCAATGTCCTACCCAACAGTTGTTCTAAGTACATGATGTTTGCAAGATTCTGCTTTTCGTACTACAGAATATATTGTTCATTTACTATTTGTTGTAAAAATTGAATATTATCTCAGTTTCCTTATAGTGTTTAAAATAATCTACAATAGTTTCCACAAGTCACTGAAAAACAGTTCAAATGATCATTAGCAGGAAAATGGTTGGTTCAGCTAAGATGTAATCTTTTTAATACAAATTTCTAATATGATCTAGGGAAATGGGAAGGGTACAGCTAAAACTAAAAAAAAGCTTGCATTCATTTTCTGAAAATTTAATGCAAGTGCATTTATTGAGAGGAAATGATGGTGTGCAAAACACCCTCCAGTTAGACTATGCAATAAACTGAGAGAATATATTATGCCTAGCTTCACTTTTGAAAATTTACTCCCTTGATGAGCATAATAGAGGCTTTCAATAGCTAAGAGTAATTTTTGCTTATACATATTTTGTGCATTTCTATGATACTGCTTTTATTTATGAATAATCAATGTTTTGTGGCAATATTGTTAAAATACAACCAAATAAAATTCATTCTTAGCACTTATTCCAGTCTTTGGAAATAACTTGGCTATATTTTATGAAGTTGGATAGTATTAAATTAATTTTAGTCTAGTAGATATGTCATTTTATAAATGTAGCTTATATGATTTTCCTTTCTTGTCACAGAGAGACTCAGTATCCTGTAATATCACTAAGCTGTCCTGTGTCTCATAACAGAAAATTATTTGTTTAGCAACTTTTTACTTTACTATTCAACTGTGAAGTGACTCACAAAGTTAGTTCAATTTAGAAGTCCTCTTGTCTGACATGGAAATCTCAGTGGACAGACAAAGGATGTGAGGTTAATCCACTTTCATATGTGAATGGGAATTCTCCCTTTATCCTCAGTGATACAGCTAGGAAGAAAAACAGCAAAATTTCAACAGCTATATTTAGATGTTGTAGTTGTAATATATTCACCAAATAATTTGTAACCAAAATAACTTGCTTTAAACTCTGTGAGAGCATCTTGACAAACACCTCCTTTGATTTATAATAAATACATTTTTTTCCCACAAGTACATTTAAAAAAATAAGTAAAATTATCTGCAATATTGAGTAAATCCCCATGATGTTGTCTTTTTATTGGGGGAGCACAGTCACTGAGGTATCATTTCTGAGTGTTTCTAAGGTGTGGTTTCATAAGGCATTTAGGAAAACATGTACAGGAAAAAAAATTAACTGAGAGTTTCTTAAATCACTGATCTACTGTGCTGAGCTCAGCTGCCATAAAAAAGGCAGTAATGAAATTCATCTTTGGAGAAGGTATGTTCCTTTGGGGAACTTACAGTGTATGAAATCCTACAGTTTCTTAGAGAATCTTGGTAAAACCTCCAAGATAGATTGTTGAAAAACCCAAAGGAGAATGTGAGTAAAGGCTGAAATTCCTTTAAAACAAGGTATTGCATGGGATGATGCAAGAAGCAAGAATAACTTGGAGTCCCCTTTGATTGGTCTAGAGCAGACTTGGTTGTGAAAGACAGATCTTAATAACTTTTTCTCTTGCAAATTTTTCAGGTTATAATTTGCTTATAGTACTGAGCAAAACAGTCAGAGTCTTGTGCTTAGAGACTGTGTTACTGAAGGAAATGATTTCTTGAACTTTTGGTTGCATTTCCTTGCACCTTTTAGTAGCATTTCCTCATGAATTGTAAAGGTCCTATCAGTACTATGACTTTCTGCTTTGTTGAGAAGTGCTACTTTCCAAGTACTCTTAAGTTACTCATGATTGCAGCATTATTCATTCACCAGTCCTGGATTTATTTATTCGATAATATAGACATATGAAAAGGTAGCAGTTTCAAGACCTTTTAAATTTATTTTTAATTATTATTGTCGCTTAAGTAAACTTTGTAATGTTCTTCATAGTTTACCTCATGCTCTCAAGGTCCAGGCAATAGGGTCTAAAGACTATGACAGTGCTCCTCTAGCTCTTTGGAACAGCATGGAAGTCCTGGAAAACATCACAGACAGAAGGGCAGGTGTAGTATGCTGTCCCCTGCCCAGAGATATTTTTCTCATGACAATGTCCCCCATATCAAGTAGAAAATCTACAGTGCTATTAGATATCCATTAGCATAACCCCTGAGATAAATAAGGTAGGCATTTAAGAGAAGCATGGTTTGTCCAAAGGCATAATTATACAGTGCGTTGAAGTGCCCTTTCTGATGACATCTGTTTGCTGATACATTTTGTTGCATCTTCCAAGTGGACAATATTGTCAACATAATTATTGTTTAGGCAAGGAAGAAACTACTTCCATGCTAATCTAAGAATTATTTCATACTTTATTCTGTGGAAGCTGACTGCACTGGTCCTCAGTTCCCCCAGATGGTTTGTTGATGCTCTGTTTTTCAAACCTGCAATTAGTAACTGTATGTGCTGAGGAGCATAAACTAATTCACATCATTGGGTAAACAAGAGCTTAGCAGTGAATTTGCTAAGAAATTGATATTGTGGCCTCCATCTTGGAAGAAAATATGTAATATGGAAAGGTTATAATATTTTTTTAAAAACAAATAAATAAACAAACCAGATCCCAGGCTGCATCAAAAGTGTGGACAGCAGGTCAAGGAAGGTGACTACTGCTCAACTGCGCTCTTGTGAGACCTCACCTGGAGGGCTGTGTCCACCTCTGAGGCACCTAACTTAAGAAAAACATGGAGCTGCTAAAGAGAGTCCAGGACAGGGCAACAAAGAGGATCCAAGGGCTGGAGCATGTCTCCTATACAGATAGGCTGAGAGAGCTGGGGTTGTTCAGCCTGGGAAAGAGAAGACTCCCTAAGACACTAGAGTAGCCTTCCAGTATCTAAAGGGGGCCTACAAAAAATCTGGACAGGGACTTTTTACACGGGCATGAAGTGCCAGGACAATGGCTTTAAACTGAGAGTAGGTTTTTATTAGATATTAGGAAGAATTTTTTACTGTGAGGGTGGTGAGACAGTGGCACAGATTGCCCAGAGAAGTTGGTGATGCTCCCCCCTTGGGAGTGTGCGAGGCCAGTGCTCAAGGTTCTGAGCAACCTGTCTAGTGGAAGGTGTCCCTGCCCATGGCTGGGGGTTGGAACGAGATGATTTTTAAGGTCTGTTCCGACCTAAATCATTCTGTGATTTTATGGCTCTAAGTTAGCTCTAAATATGACCTGGTATGTCCTAGGCATGGCGCCCTCCACAGAAAACTTTCCTCAAATTTTCCTGTCTCAAACTAAAAGCAGGACTTGCACTAAAAGACAGGACAATAAAAACCATTGCGTAGAAGGAAATTATCAGAGGTTGAAAAAGAAGGCATTATCTCATCCTTTTCCTAATTCTTTGTCACTATTTCCCACTGCCTCTTTTAATAAAGGATGGAGAGTCTCCTTAACCCTTCTTTTGTTGCTGATGTATTTATAGAAACATTTTTTGGTTGTCTTTTAGGGCACTAGCCAGACTAAGTTCTAGTATTATTAACATAATACTTACATTCTGCTGTCTACAGCCCATTTGTGTCCTGGGTGGAATTTTAAAATTTTTGAATTTATGAAAAAATATGATTTTTCTCATATTTGATGGTGTTATACTTCCATTAAAATTGAATCTTCTAAGAGAAGTCAGAATTGAAACTTAAACTAACAAAAAATGTCTCTGTGAACAAAAGCAAAGTGTGCTCCTTCTTTTTGTATATGATTAACTTTAAGATGGTGTGTTGGTTTGAAAACAAACCAGTGGGAGATCACAAGTCAAGATTGAAATTAAAAATAAGTGAAATAATACAAGGAAAAGCACTGACAAAGTCAGATACAACCTAACACCCTGTTAGGGTGGTGGTAGCAGTCCAACTGAAGTAGTCCAGTTGAAGCGGTGATCCTGTGAAGGTCTAGTCTCCAGCTGAAGATCCAGTGGTAGCTCTTGTCCTCTGGGAACCCAGTAGACAGGGCTAGCTCAGGCAGTTCCAAGGCCAGGTTATATCCAGGTGGGAACACCTGGCTCCTCCCTCCTGGGCAAAGCATCCCACAATGGGATGAGATAAGTCCATGAGTCACACGGTGGGTCCCTGATGGCCCATTGCCTGTCATCCGGAGTGGGTCATTAGCAGGTGATAGCAGCTAACGGCCCACAGCTGGTGGTAATAGAATACTTAAACACATCTACATTGCAACCTAGGACAGATGGTTGTATTTATTTTACTTTAAGTCCTAACAGAATTTTTATGATTGGTAACACTGAGAAAGCTCAGGGACACCTACCTTAGCAAATATGCCATCTAGAGTCAGTCAGCATGCAGTCTGCTGGTGAGTGTGCCCTCTTGTATTTGTGGTTGCATTTTCTGAGCTAAGAAAGAAGTTTTCTATCAATGTAAGTAGACCAGTAAATAATAGTAGGCATATTTTTTTATAACTAGAAAACAGGGAAAAGTTTGCAGCATCTAATCATAAGGTGTGAAATTCTTTGCTACAAGGATTCAGTAATTGACACTTACATTTTTCTCACAAAATGATTTTAATAGCACTGGGTAATTTCAGGTCTCATACAAAATGTATTTTATGCATGATCAGATGAAGATAATCAAATTTTGTGCTTCTGGGTATAGGCAGACCAATGTAAGAGCTGAAAAATGTATATACCTTCCTCCTGTCATGATAGTTACCTTGGTGTCTATCACACTACTGGTGTCTTATTTTATTTTGATAAAATTGGGGATGAGGGAGAGATGGAGGGATGGATATTTCCCTCTTTATCTATTAGCCTAAGATTGTGGAGGAATGATTTCAGGTACTAAATTAGTTGTCAAGATGTTGCGGCATATATTATGTTCGCACAGGCAAAAAAAGGAGCAAGGTATAAATAAAATTACAAGTTTGATTAGGCAAAAGCTTAGTACAGTACAAATAAAACATAAAAGCATAGTTTCTGACATTTAATTGTATTTTAAATATTTTAACTACTTGAAAGTCATATTGCCTTACAACTACATTATTTTCCCTTATGTACAGGAAAAATGAGTGTCTGTCTTTTGCAATAATGGTAGGAAATCTGCCTTCTCCTCAGATTATCATATTCTAACAGCAGTTGGTGGAATGTTATCAGTAAAAGAGAATTTAATGATGTCAATTCATCTGTGTTTTCTGTTCAAATTAATGCAGTGTTGGAGGAAGTAACCAACTTAAAATGTACCGACTCAAATCCCAGCCTGTTGTTTCTTCCTTTGAGCCCAAAGGTGTTACATGTTACTCCCCCACTTTTTGCAGCTTCAGTGATGTGAAGAAATGTATTTTCATATAGAGAACACAGGATCCCAATTATGTCAGTCAGCTGAGGCAGTATAAAGCCTTAAGTCAGTTGCAAATAACAGATAATAACATTAAAGTCAGTCTGTCTCATTGCTCCATGAAAGTATGATGTGTTCCTATTCTTATAATTACATTTCTTACTATACAATATACCCTGACATCTTTCAGTGGTATCATCCTTTGACAAGATAAAACCTGAGTGGTCAGAGTATCCTAAAGTATCTTTGGACTTTTTCCATAGAACTGTAAAACTCTTCTACTGAAAGGAAAAAAAAAAATTGTTCCAGTTTCTGTAGGTCTTACTGCTCTAATTAGAAGGCAGTGCTCCAAGACTTCTGATGTTATTGCAATTAAGGTGCTGGATTTATATTGAGGAAATTTGAGTTCATTTCTAGCTTTCAAAGCACTCTCTCTAACCTTGTCCTCAGATCATGTTTAATTTTTTACATTTATATGCCAGAGAATTATTCCTATTCCTAAATCTCACATACCTACAACTTTCATGTACTCATGCTGTTCAGACAATACTGATTGAAGCTACAGAACATCATATCTGTTAAAAACATAATTTCTATGTTGTAGAGATATTTAAACATCCTTGGGTGGTGGAAGGGTGGAGCCAAAACTGAAGCCAGTATTGTCTGCTGTTTCTAATCCCAACTCTCTTAAAATTTCTGGGCATGTTGAGCTGTCTCTAGAATTAAGCATTTATTACCTTGTTTTGCCTCTTCCACTTAACAGCTTATGTATAAGACCACAACTACATGCTTTCAAAAATCCATAGTGAATTATTTTTTTTCTGTTTGACATCTGACACTCTTAAGAGTTGAAACATCACTGCAGCTACACTGAACTTATGCATGGGGGGTGTGAAGAAAATTAAGATTATTTTATTTATTACTATGGAAATATATGATACATGCAGTAAAAAGTTCACAGGATAGTGCTGTGGAAATATTCAGTTTGAAAGTACTTTTCTTTTACCTTTTATCAATGCTTGAACAAGCTTTCCTTAAATACACAGTGGTATATAAAGGCCCTACCAAAATTTCTTAGGATCTCAGTGTCTCTGCTAAAGCAGCATTTAAAGAGAGATGGTAGCCACTGCCAGTAAATGGCTAAATGCCAGTTTGAAAATTTTATTTTGAAAATACACTTCACAGTTCATTTAATAACCATGGAGAGACATGCCTCTTGCCTGTAGAGTAAAAAAAATTCTAGGCTAAGAAAATGTGAACTATTCTTTTAAAGACAGATTAAAACCTTTTTTTATTTTTCAAGAACTATTTCTCTTATTGGTGCAAAAACCTCTACAGATAAATTTTAGAACATCTTTGTTCCATACAGGTCTACGTTACATAATATGTAGACTACAATCAATCACTGTAACTCCCTTCATTTAGAGTACCTTTTTTTTCCCTTGTCACTTTCTCTCCCTTTTATTCTTTGTTCTGCTTTCATTTTCTTCTTTCTTTTTTTGCTGAACATGCTTACCATTCAGAATGTTGTCTATACATATGGTTTAAAAAAAAACAGGTCAAATGCTGCCAAAAGTCTAAACATTTGCCAAGGATTTTCTATAAGACAAGTGCTACAGATATTCCAAATCATAATATTCATACAGTTAAAATTAAATGAAGTTGACTTTGAATTCCAAGTATTGTAAGAATGCTCTTTGCTATATCTGCATCTTTCTGAGAGTATCAAGAGATTCATGACATCCAGAAAAACTCAGATCTATTTAAATTTCATCTTAAAATTACACTAGCTCTGGGTTTCAAAGGCACAGCTGTATTTCTACAGCAGTCAATGAATGCATGAAGTGAGGAGAAAGAACCAGAATCTCTGCCATTTATTAAAATTTGCTGTAGAAGATGGGGGGAGAAGTAGAGCACTGACTATATTTATTTGTGCTGAAATAAAATAAGCAAATAGAAAGAAAATAAGATGGCCAGAAAGAAAGAATGAATGTGAGCAGCTTATTCAAGAGTGAAGCTGAAACAATTCTTTTTTGCCCTCTCTAACCTTGGTTCAGCACTGTAGGAGCATTTTGGCTTTTACAGCCTGTGCCCAGGCTACCAGCCCCAGCTCAGTTCAGACTGCATCTGCAAGCAGTCTGTGGGTTTTCCACATCTCTATATGTTCATATGAGTTTTGCTAGAGTAGAGCCTGCTTTTACTCTCTTTTGTGCACTAAGGAATAGGAGTCAGTTTAATCTATTTATTTAGTTATTTTTATTAAAAGGGAGTAGAAACAAAAATGAGCCAAAAGAAACCCCAAAGCTTTGACTCCTATTATTAAGTGGGAGTCAGCTGTGTTCTGGTCTCTGTCCCTTTACTAAAGTCAAATGAACATCTGCATCCAAGTCCTTCTGAACTTCACTCTAGGAGTCTTTTCTTTCTTTGGTTTTTTTTTTTAATACACAGAAGGAAAAAATATAATCTCCTTGAATAGAAAATATCATGCTTGAGAGATCTTTTTTTTTTTTTATGGTACAGAAAAGGCTGCTGTGACTACTAAAGAAATCCAGTTTCATGTGCTGTAAGTACAGACAGGAGAGATCCTGAAATAGGATGTGTTCAATAGGGCAGTCCTGCCGCACTGAATTTCTGTTGTGCCACAGTGTGTATTGTCAAAAGGCTTAGTGGTTTCCTTTGAAAATATGGTAAATCCTGCATGGGTTTCATCACTCTCATTCCTTTACAAAAACAAAAAAACCCACAACACAAAACAAAAAACATTCTTCCTTCTGCCATCACAGGATACTTTAGGGAAAGAAGAGGCCCCTGTTATTTTCATGCACTGCAGAGTTTATTAACGAAAGAACCAATTCCTACCACCATGGCACCTTTAAAATCTTAATAAATTACAGCAATAATTTTCTGTTAGCCATGCTACTGATCACATTTGGGTTTAAAGTTATGGCTCGTTGATGTTTCCCTCAGTGGGAGGACAGCAGGACCTGGCGGCTTCACAAAACGAGGTCCCTGGGGCGCGTATCTCCACCAAGTCCAGGCCGGGCGGCCTCCGGAGTGCACTAAGCGTGGCGTGAGTCTCCGGCCACAGAAATTCTAGCAGGAAACATAATGAGACAAAAGAACGAACTGGACGCCATCTCCGGGTCTGCCAGGGAGGTTTATTAGGTCTTCAGGGGGAGGTTGAAGGGAAGGGGGAGGAAAGCGGGGGATGGGAGTAAGAGCTGGCAGGCTCGAAGATGGAGACCCCGAACTCCTGCCGGCATCGGCTTATAAAGGGAAAGGAAGGCGGAGGGGCTGGCTCTCCCGGAGCCAGTCCCGGAGAACACACCAATAGATTTCGGATACAGCAGGATGCATATTTCAAAAAGAACCAATAACATACAGAGCAGGGGAACAAAGAAAAAAACACATGGAATCACACTGCTACATTTCCCCCTTTTTGTTTATATAAAAGAAAAATGAAGGAGTTGTTAAAATACAAACAAACTTTTACACAGTTAAATCTATTGGTTTGAACCCTTAGGATTGAAGAGTAATTAGGGGATTTCAAAATAAAAAAAAATGAGGTCATTTGAGTCCATATCTGTTGGTATGCATTTCTCTAGGCAGATGGATGGTTCCTTCCCATTGCAGGCAGCAATTCCTTTTGTTGACAATAGGCTGGAATTGGAGCTGACATGAGCAGCAGTTCTGCTGGAGTAGGGTGTGGCTTGCTGCTAATTGGGGTGTAACAGTCACTGGGAAGGAATCTTTGCCTGTGAAGATATCACTCAAAACACAGTCATTATTTTTTGGGCAGCTGGCAATATTTGATGTTACACGCTGATTGCCCACAATTAACAAAAACATTCTCATCCACCCTTCATTCTTCTTGCCAGCCAGTGAGGCTGGGCAGCCGTGCCCTCCCCAGCACTTCCGGTTTTGGCGTGGGAACCTAGGGGTGGGATTTTCCCACGCTTCTCCGCCCTGTGATGTAGAGGGGGCGGAGCTTACACACGGCTGGAAAGGACTGAGCATTCTGGGAAGAAGAAGGTTTGGGGAAGCATGGTCTCTACCATTTTGAAAGTGAGCCCTGGTGTTATAAGGCTATTTAGGGAGAGAGGGGGTAAGAAAAGAGGGTGAGGAAGAGAAGGTTTGGGGTGAGGGCTAGTGTGAGGTGATCAGTCTCACTCTAGCAGGGAACAGAGAAACTAGCAGAGAGCCTGGGAAAACGGAAGCAGCTCAGTGTTTAGAGAAACAGTTTGCAATCTGCTAGGTGCCCTTACATCAGGGTTAGGGGGAAGAGGAAGGTGGGGAAAGGAAAGTTACAAATGGGGGTCAGGAAGGGGACTGATATGAGGTTTTCTCGCTCTGGGGAGGCAGGGGAACCCCAAAACCCCACAAAAGAGGTTCCCCCCCGTGTGCCTACCACGCTGCTGAGGGCGAGGTGGAGCCGGGACCTGCGGGACCCGAACCCGTGCTAGGGCTGGCTTCTCGAAGACAGGATAATAGGAGCCTCGCCGAATAAAGGAAATGCAGTCTCTCAGCCTTGGGAATCCAGGGTTTATTGGTAGGGATGACGGGGAGGAGAAGGCAGATGGGACCGGGACGGAACGAGGGGAGCAGGATGCGACAGGATTCCAAAGAGCCAAGAGCCCCGAACGGAAGCGAACATCGGGTTAAGAGGGATGGAAAGATGGGAGGGGTTTTGAGAGGATAGCCAACTGGGATGCAGGGAATACAGATTGACAAGGGCTTCAGGGAATGGGGGTACAAGGAGGGAAGATACAGAACTTTTAAAAACCAATAATAACACTGCGGGTAAAGAACTTTCTAGCTATTAACTAGATATGGGATAAGGGAAGGCAGATATGCACTGCCAATCAGACACACTGCTACACTGATAGGGATCACCTTGCAGCCCCCCCCCCCCCCAGGTTGAAATAAAATATCTTAACTCAAAAAAGAGGGAAAAAAGTACATTCCTTTTTGAGGGGGAGATAACCAGGGAGTTCCCACCTCCCATGGTGCCTGCCTCTCAAAGCTCACTCCTGCCTGTGTAATGGAAAACATAAAAATAATTAGCTGGGAAATAAGGGAAGTCTGCTAATTGCTCAAACACATGGGAAAATAAAAACGCGACACTGCACTCATTTAAATAAAATCCTTATCTGAAATTTGACACAAAAAGGACATAAATGGTCCCTGCAACCTTAGCTAGTCACCAAACCCAAAGTTACAACCAAAAATAGCAGACTTGCTCGCCTCCTGTGGAGACTCATCTCCACAGGCTTAGCGAGTCAACACTGGTCCCCGCGAAAGCAGTCCGGCCCGCGCTCTCACCTAGCGCCTTCAGATCTCTGCAGTCCGGTTTCCCAGTCTCCAGTTGAGCCTTATTTCTCTCTCAGCAACTCAATCCAGCATTGATAGGGATTCCTGGGAATTTGCGGGGACGTTCTTCAAGAAGAGTCTCTCCCGAGTGGCTGGAAGACTCATGCCACTGAAATAGCACTTCCCCCGAAGGCAGCAGATGTAAAAACCCCGATGTGCAGGAGTAGAGCGGTGCCGGCCGCGGCACCGGTGCGGGCGCGGCACCGCCCCCTGTCCTGCCGCTCGGCGACCTAAGATAGCAGCCGCCACGTGGCTTTTTGCCACCAAGATGGCGGGCGCCGCGTGGCTAGCAGGCACACAGCTCGGGAGAGCCCCGGCGGGTGCCGCAGTCTCGCGCCGGCGTGAGTTCGGGGCACGCAGGCTGCGCCGCGTTGGTGAGCGGCGCCAAGCTTCTCGCCGGCGGGGCTTGCGGTGGTTTGCAGCGGCGGCGGAGGCTCCCGCCCAGCGGGGGGGGCAGGCGGCGGCGGCGGCTGCGGCGGGCGCAGGGTGGCCCGGGCCCGCCGCCCACAAGCGGCAGGGCGGTACTGGGCGGTCTGCACGGGCACAGTGGTTTCTGCCGTCCTCGCCAAGGCGGCGGTGCGGCTTCGGGCAGCATCGGCTTATAAAGGGAAAGGAAGGGGGAGGGGGCTGGCTCTCCCGGAGCCAGTCCTGGGAGGTCTGAAGGGAAGACAGGCAAGGAGAACACACCAATAGATTTCGGATACAGCAGGATGCATATTTCAAAAAGAACCAATAACATACAGAGCAGGGGAACAAAGAAAAAAACACATGGAATCACATTGCTACTGCTCGTTATGTTTAGCATCTGCTTTATGCACACTGTTTTCTCATTATTGTTATAAATACGTACTGATATAGTGTTGGCTTTTCGTAGATATTCAGTGTGTGTATGGTTTTATTCTTTTTACAGAAGTTGTCTTGTCATAAAGATAGAGGTATATAACCAAGGTTTTAATTTCTGTTATGAACTAGAATTCGGTATTGTAGTAAAAACTAATAAAGGTAGTTTAGAAGGACTTTCCTTTACTAACCACACTACCTGCTTGACCGGATAACACCCGAAAAGAAGACCTGCCACTGATACCTGACTATCAGCCTATAACCAGATGCAAGAATTACAGACCCAAGCCCAAACTGGGAGAAGATAACCACGACTGGAAGAAACCACAGCCGAAAAAGCGCATGCTCTAAAAAGGCGGGACCAAGGAGGAGCCATGCAAAATAGTTCTTGGAACACACAAAATAGTTTTGAGAAAAGTTTGGCTGATGCAATACAAAGAGTATTTAAGACGACTCCCTCAAGGGCAGGTGTGCTTCTTGGCTCAGGGCCAAGCACCCAGCACTGTTTCTTTGCTTTATTGGTGTCCCCTATTGTCCTTTATTAAACTTTTTTTTAAATTTTAACAGGAGAGTGAACTCTGTTTTTCACAATTGGGGACTCGTCCGGGATGAGACCTCATCTCTGATGCCTTGGAAGAGCCGGAGCGGGGGAAGGCGCCTCCAAGCCGAGATTCGGCAACTCGCTCCCCTCTTCTGGGGTGAATCGGCGGTCGCAGGTCGCCATCCCGTGGACAAGAAGGGACCCATAAAGCAAAGAGGAAAGACTCCCTGGTAAACCGCGGTGAAAAAAGCCCACAATTCTAAGTGCACGAAGACCCGGACAAGAAAAAGGATTGTAAGTACTGTCGGGGGGCAGGTTACGGGGGATTGATTGGTGTGTGTGTGAGACGCGGGCTGGCTATTCCAGACCTGCGGAGCGAGAGCGGGGGTCTCTGATACTGCGTTTCCGATGTTTCGCGAGAAACTCGGCCAGGAAAGAGACGAAGCGTAAGGAAAAGAAGTGAAAAATCCCCCGGGGTTACTGGGACTGGGTCTCAGGGAGGGGTTGGACCCCTGGGAAAAGGGAGCAAAGGAGTTTTCTAGCACAATCCACTAGGAAACGGGACGGGGAAACGGGAATAAAGGATCCCCAATTTCAGAAAAGTGCCGGATTGAGGGGGGGTAAAATAAAAAAGGGATAAAAATCCTGTAAAAGACGGGACGTGTGGAATAAGAAGAGATAGAGAAATTCTATCAAAGATGGGACGTGTGGAATTGAAAGGGATAGAGAAATTCTATCAAAGACGGGACGTGTGGAATTGAAAGGGATAGGAATATCCTATCAAAGACGGGAAGTGTAGGATTGAAGGCTGCAGGAAATATCCTAAGATTACCACTCCCAAAAGCATCTGGGGTTGGCCAACAATATTTTGGAATTTCATTATCCCTAAAAAAGTTAAATACCCGTTGGTAAAATATTTGTTGTCTTGTTGTGAGTGAGAATGAATAAGACAGAAAAATAAAAATAATGAAAATGAGTGAATGTGAATGAGTGAGAATTGTATGTTGTTGTTAAGAAAAGAGAAGTTTTCTGTATTGAGAGGGGTGAGTGAGATTTGAGTTATTAAAAGACTAAAGAGCTAGGGACAAATATATAAAAAGAAATGGGGCAGGAAATAAGTAAGACAAAAAAAGAAAAAAAGTAAAAAAGTCCTAACCGGTATACCTCAAGATAGCCCCTTGGGGATAAAATTAGCAAACTGGGACAAAAATCCCCACACAAAAGAAAAAGATAAAGCGAAAATGATTCAATATTGTATGATAGAATGGACAAAAAGAAAAATAAGATCAGATCACGTTTATTGGCCCCGATATGGATCATCTGAAACTTGGATTTGTGAAGCTTTAAATATATTTGTAAATTCTAAAAACCCAGTTAATTCAGAGGAGCGGGAATATGCTTCTTGCTGGGTTGAAAAACAGGAACCTCTAAAAGTATCAGTTTTTAAATTCTCAGAGGTTCCGGAGACAGATAAAAAGAAAAAAATAGACTGGGATCCGTTAGAGGTATCCCCGCCGCCTTACCATGTGTCTCGGCCGGCTCCAGCTCCGTTTCTCCCTGCAGCTATAATCCCACTGGTACCGACAGCACCAGTACATGTTGAATCCTTTATTCCAAGAAACCCAGATTCTGGCCACGCGGCTGAAACCCATGCTGGCCATTTCCCCTCACTGCTTCCTTCTTCCGGTTTACCTAACACGGAGGGTTTCAACTATATGGTACAAACTTCCGGTTTACCTAACCCGGAGGGTTCCAATTCTATGATACAAACTTCCGGTTTACCTAACCCGGAGGGTTCCAATTCTATGATACAAACTTCCGGTTTACCTAGTACAGAGGGTTTCATCTCTGTGATACAAACTTCCAGTCCTCCAACATCGGAAGTTCCGGAAGTAACAGCCACCCCAAAACAATTGAAAGAGGGGTATCAAAGGCTCTATCTTTTAGGGGACAAATACCATCTAGAACCTTGGATAATTTTGAAAGTAGGTCCCCAGAGGGAGGCATTAAAATTTATAGTTGATACAGGGGCAGAAAGAACCTGTGTGGTAAGTGTTCCAAAGGGGTGTAGTATTAGTAACAATACTGTACAAGTTACAGGTACTAAGGGAGAGGGGTTTAAGGTTCCTGTTATTAAAAATGTAATAATTGAAGGGGAAACTAGAATAGGGATGGGAGATGTTTTATTAGTCCCTGAAGCAGGTCGCAATTTACTGGGGAGAGATTTACAAGTACAGCTAGGAATAGGGGTTATACCAGAGGAAGGAAGAATGACAGTAAAAGTGTTAAAACTTGAAGGAGAAGATGAAGGAAGGATTAACACAGAAGTCTGGGCTGGGGAAGGAAATAGAGGGAAGTTGGATATAAACCCCATAAAGGTAACTATGGAAGAAGAAGGATGCCCCATTCGCATAGGGCAATACCCTATATCCTTAAAAAGAAGGGAAAGCCTAAAGCCAGTAATAAAAGATTCGATAGAAGATGGGACGTTAGAACCCTGTATGTCCCCTCACAATACCCCTATCCTCCCAGTAAACAGGCCTGATGGAACTTACAGATTAGTGCAAGACTTAAGAGAAGTTAACCAAAGAACTGAGACTACTTACTCCAATCCCTATACCCTTCTAAGTAAAGCTCCACCTCAACATCAGTGGTTTAGTGAGGTGGATTTCAAAGATGCATTGTGGGCCTGCCTTTTAGCAGAATGCAGTCGAGATATTTTTGCTATCGAGTGGGAAGGTCCTTTTCAGGTACCACTGACAACTGAAGCAGCTATCCGGACTGAAGAAAGAGAATGGATCCACGCCAGTAGAGTCAACGGACCTGTGGAAGAACCTAAGGAGTGGACTCTAACTTCTAAACCAGGCGATACCAGGTTGACTTTTAAGAGGGAACCTAGTGGTAATGAACTGGGAGGATCCCAAGAATCACAAATAATTGAGAAATAAGATTAAGCTTATATTGGTGTTTTCAAGTGCCTTCTGAAAAACAAAAACCTCCAATACCCTCCTTGGAAAGGAATACTTCCACCTCAAACTGGAGGATCAGAATTATTTTAAACAAAAGATCCTTATGTTTTAGCCTTAGCCTGTGATTTATATAAAAAGAAAAATAGACTGTATCCTAATCTCAAGGGGATATTACAATCTCCTTCAGTACCATACTACATACCTTATTTGGTTCATCCCAATACTAGAACATAATAGCTGGGTTAAATGTAAAAACATACATTGTGGAAAAAACTGATATTGTAATTCACAAAAACAGTGGGCTCATTGCATGAAGTATCAAGAGTAAAATTCACTCCCTAACCAGACAGAACTAGGGTTAACTCAAATAATAACTTTGCTCTGTGGGAGGGAATCACGAGTACCTATTGGATGGAACGTACCTGAGGGGAACCACAGTCAAAAAGTGTCAAAGGTGATTTGCTTGGAAACTAATAAGGAGGAAGTGACACGGAAATAGAGGGCAAGACCGGACTGGCCACTGTACTTGCCACCGAGAAGATTATATAACCCTGCTGTGGGCAGCAACCCCATAGGCATGGGAGGTGGGGGTATAAGCCATACCGGACCTCTATTATTCCTCCTTGTGTCACTCATTCTTTGCCTTTTCCCTTGTGGGATACAAGCAAAATTATGTCGCAAATGCTACCGGACACTTTACTGGGAAAGAACCCGAGGTTCCTTTCTTATTACCCATACTCATGTTAGAAACCAATGCTATGATCCATCCTAATTTGGTACTTGCACACATAAAGGGAAAAAATATTGGATTGTGGAAAATTTAGGAACAAGTGGGAGTAGGTTGGGAGAAAATTGTCCAAAAGGGGAAAAATGGGTTTGCTTCACTTTTGCCCTTAGTAACCAATCCAGCAATCCCAACCTGTATCAACCCAACGCCAGGATTTGTATCTGTTTGTGGAATTAGGGGAAAGAATAAGCTAAACATTACTAAATGTTGGGTATGTGGTGGGGCTTTAATGACAGAAGAATGGCCCTGGAAGGGCAGCAGCCTAGGCCCTATAGAACTTCTTAAATGGAACTGAACAAATATGAAAGGAGAAAATCGGCCAGAAGGGTGGATTTTAAGTTCAACAGTAATAGGGGAAGAGTGCCTATGGCGTACTGGGAAAAACTTCCTTAGCGAGGTAGGTAACACTCCCTGTAAAAGATATAAAATTAGTAATGGAAGTTCTATAGGGTGGGTCCCAAAAGAACCAATTCTGTATTGGGCTCAGAAAGGAACCAAAGAAAAAACTGCAAGTTTAATAACGAAATGAAGCTTTTTCAATGTAATGTCACAGGTAAAAATCCCTATTTTGGAATCCCAGAAATATCCAAATTTTGGGATAATATAAATCAACAGGCTAAGGATTATTGGAAAGCAACAGATGGTCTATTTTGGATATGTGGAAAAAGAGCATACCAAAAAACTTCCCCCTCGGTGGAAAGGAAGTTGTACTTTGGGGATCATACAGCCAGGATTTTTCCTTTTACCGGGACCAGATGGAAATCAATTAGGAGTATCACTTTATGGGGACTTAAAAGGAAACAAAAGGGAATTGATTGGGGGTTTTCAAAAATGGGGAGGAGGAATGGCCTCCTGAACGCATACTGGAAACATATGGGCCAGCCACCTGGGCACAAGATGGGAGTTGGGGTTATCGAACCCCGATTTATATGTTAAATCGAATTATTAGACTTCAAGCTGTTGTAGAAATAATAACCAACAAAACTGCCCGGGCACTGGAATTAATATCAAGTCAACAAAGACAAACAAGAGCCGCGGTGTATCAAAATAGATTGGCTTTAGACTATTTGTTAGCTGAAGAAGGGGGAGTTTGTGGAAAATTTAATACATCGGACTGTTGTTTGAAAATTGATGACAATGGGGATGCTGTCTTAGATATAGCCAAGGATATCAGAAAAATAGCCCATGTACCAATCCAAAGATGGGAATCAATGTTAAAAGCTAACTGGTGGGATAATGTATTGGGAATTGAATGGTGGAAAAAATTGGGCTTCTTCCTTTTATGTGCAACAGCTGGTTTGTTATTTCTTCCTTGCTTAATTCCTTGTTTTGTTCGGCTAATCACCAGTGTAGTCCAAGGAATGCAAGTGGTAACAATGCCTATGGATTCAGACTTGGCCACATCTAAGACAGCACAAAAGATAATGGTGTTAAAGAAACAAATAAAAGATCCCTTTGAAGAAGCCAAAGTAATTTGTGAAAAAAAACGAGCAAGAAATGGAAATTAGAAAGCAAGAAGTATTACTCAAAGCCAAATAATTTATAAAAAAAGAAGAGAGAGGATTGTTATAAATACGTACTAATATAGTGTTGGCTTTTCGTAGATATTCAGTGTGTGTATGGTTTTATTCTTTTTACAGAAGTTGTCTTGTCATAAAGATAGAGGTATATAACCAATGTTTTAATTTCTGTTATGAACTAGAATTCGGTATTGTAGTAAAAACTAATAAAAGTAGTTTAGAAGGACTTTCCTTTACTAACCACACTACCTGCTTGACCGGATAACACCCGAAAAGAAGACCTGCCACTGATACCTGACTATCAGCCTATAACCAGATGCAAGAATTACGGACCCAAGCCCAAACTGGGAGAAGATAACCACGACTGGAAGAAACCACAGCCGAAAAAGCACATGCTCTAAAAAGGCGGATCCAAGGAGGAGCCATGCAAAATAGTTCTTGGAACACGCAAAATAGTTTTGAGAAAAGTTTGGCTGATGCAATACAAAGAGTATTTAAGACGACTCCCTCAAGGGCAGGTGTGCTTCTTGGCTCAGGGCCAAGCACCCAGCGCTGTTTCTTTGCTTTATTGGTGTCCCCTATTGTCCTTTATTAAACTTTTTTTTAAATTTTAACAGGAGAGTGAACTCTGTTTTTCACATTATGAATAAATCAATAAATCAATTAGGGGCAGTGAGCTTTGCAAAGGCTTGCAGTAGAAAAATTGAAGAATGTGTTAGTGGCCCATGATGCATCAAGTACTTTTTTTCCTGCTACAGTCCTGTCCAGAAAAGAGAGAATACTGATAGTGTCAGAATATGAAAAATAAGACATCCCACACAACAGGGGAAGAGTTTGGCATCATTCTGAATTAGACTTTCAGGCTACCTGCTGGCTTAAAGTAAATATGCTTAGGGATAGGGATCCTGGGATGGTGTCCCGGTTTAGTGATAAAATTCTCTAGGTAAGGAGAGCTCTGAACAAACGCCCCTCTCCCCCCCCCCAACAGAATTTCTTAGATAGAAGTGAAGAAAAACTATTTATTTAACAAAACCACGCAGAGTGCCCTGCAAGGCACAGGGGGAAGGGGAGAACAGGGTAAAAGGAGTTATTAAACCTGAATAAAAAGCTTGTAATCTTAGTGTCCTTTTCCTTCAGATGTACTTTCTCTTCTTCGGGCCCCCTTGGGGGCTGGGCGGAGTTGCCCAGAATTTCTGCTGTCCTCCAAGCCCTTTTGGGTTTTCTGGGCGACGAAGCAGATCGAAGAAAAGGGTCCAAACGAAGAAAAAATGATGAAAAAAGAAAACAGAAACAGAGCTGGCCACCCCGACAGCTATCGCAGCGCGCCATCTCCCAGAGAGAGAGAGTCCTCCCCCCTTCCTCCCCTGCAGCAAGGCTTGGGGAAAAAGTTTTCAAAACAACCTGCTCTTCTCTCTGTGGTTGGGTATAGTTAAAGTCACAGGACCACATATTTTTTTTTGAGCATATAAGCTAACGATGGGGAATACCGGATTATCATAACATCACTCCAAGACAGATGGTTAACTGTGTTCAAAATCCATGCTACTTTCACCATCTGAATGGATTAGGAAGTGTGTGAAGGAGATGACCTTCCCCATCCTTATAGTGGACTGATTCCCCCTTTGTTGCTGTCAAATTCTCAGTATTATTCTGGCTTCTGTAGATGCCTATGTGATGGAGACAGCTGGAGCAATAAGAATTTTTGTACATGTCACATTTCCAGAGATTAAAAATTCTCCCAAAATCACAGTTTGTGGGTTGTTTCTCCCTCCTTACCTCCTACCCCACAGAGAATATTTGTTGGGTTTTTTTTTTCCCTGAAACCCATTTACAATATCAAAGAAACACACTTATATTTCAGGGACATTGTTAACGTTCATAAAATGAAATTTTGTTTGAAATCCACAAATGAAAATATCACAAGTAGTCCATTAAAAACCCTTATAGTTGAAACTGAGCAGTCCCCTGATAGTTTTTTGTACTGTTGCTGTCTCTTCTTCCCTCTGCTCAGGTGTGTGGTAGGACAAACACCCCCCCCCTTTCTCTCTCTCTCCTGATCGCTGGCTAGAGATGAATGGCTCAGATTAAGTTGATAAACTTAATCCTGGCTATCTAGTCCTGGCGCCTGGAAGGCCAAGGTGAGACACTGAGAGAATGTGAAGAATTTTCAAGTGACCGCAAATACACACTCTTTTTCCTATAAAACACCACGAAAAACTCAGCAAAAGTAGAAGCTTTTCTACATGGACATTGGAGCGTGAAGAAAGGCTCTCTCCCCTGAGTTTGGACGCAAGCTCTGTGGTTACTTCCCGAGGGATTGAGTGAGGAAATTTTAATGTATTCCAGCTCCAAATTGGATTTGGTAAGATCATTTGAGTTTCCTAAATTGTATTATTCCGGCTAAGTTAGGTACCTTTCTTAACTTGCATTTCAGCTAGCTCAAGCAAGCATTTCTTGCATTTTTAACTATTTTTATAGTTCAAGCAAGGTTTTACCTCACAATTGCATTTTTAACTATTATAGTGTTGCAATTATGTATTTATTGTGTGTTTATGTGTGTCAATCTGTTCTATGTTTGTATGTTTGTTATGTTCTGTGTCAAATAAATGGTATTTTTAGACAAATAGGCCAGATATCAAAGAATCTTGCGAACGGGACTAAGTCTTGGGGAACTAGCTATCTTAAACTCTATCAAACTGCAAAAATTCATAAAGCTCCTGTCTCCCATGCAAGACAAAATGGCGTAGTCGGCAGGATATCTGGCAAACGATTTAAGAAATTAACAGCTAAAGAGCTAACATCTTATTTTACGGAAGCACAAAATTCACATAGCTATGAGTAACTCTCTATATTGTGTAGTATATAAGTGTCTAGCTTCTTTGTTCTGTTATCTCTTACATCTAATAAACCATTTTATATGAAACCTAAATCAACTATCATTAACTTGCAAAATGACACTGGGTTCAGAAAGTGCTGGTCACTAAATAGATTAATTGCTGATTGCCAAAGGCCTAGGCAATAAGCAAAAAAAAATCTATCAGCCCTCTGTCTATAAGCAAGATGTGTAACCATTACTAGTAAAGAACTTACCAAAAACACAGATGTTACACTCTGCCAATCAAAAACTAGCTTAAAATGAGAAAAATCCATGGAAAAATTACATGAAACACAAAAATTGCTAAAAATTAACTAATCTCTCATGTACTTGCTTTATATCTAAGAATTACATGTAATTGGCAAATAAAATAACAAAAGGAATTCCAGAGTTAATAACACCGCCTAAAAATGAAAATGATGAAATTCAAAAAAACTCTGATAAAAATTAATGATTCATATGTTGAATTGAATCCTCACAAAAACACAAACCCCCTATCTCTAAAAAAGGAAAAGAAAATCTCTTTAGCACAAACAGTCTGGGGGGGAAGCGGAGAAACAAACTCCTCCGTTTCAAAGAAAAAAAAAACCTCTTAGCAAACTTCCAACCCTCTCTCTCTCTCTCGTGTTTCTACATACCTTTAACAAACCTCCAATTCCTAAAGTATACTCTTATTTCTTTCCGTATATAATCAATGTGCTTTAAAACCTCTTGCGTGTGTATGTAGTGTGTGTGAAAATGTATAAATTAAATCATGTCGACATATATCTCGGGGACGCCCGTATAATATAAAAAGTGTGAGATGAGAGTAAAGTGAGAATGAGTGCGAAAAAAAAAAAATGCCTTTTAAAATGCTACACCTTTCTGACTTTCTGTATACGTCTTTCTGTATACCTGTGAAATCCTTTTAAAAACTCCTTTGCCCTTTGTGCTAGTTTTTAGCAGTTGCAAAGCTAAACATCATTTCTTTTTGCTTTACCTGTTTGGTTTAAAAGTAAATCACCTTAAATGTTTCCCCCACAAGGGCTATTCCGGGAACAGCCAAAGTTAAGTTTTAAAATGCAAATGAACCATTGACAAAAGAAAGAGAGAACAATTGCTTGGTAAAGAGGAAAAACTGCAAAACCAGTTTTCCTGTCCCTCACTCCAAGCTAGCTTCATTTACATACTAAAAGCAGAGATATCTCTCTCTCTGCATTGCAAAAAAAAAGCAAGCAAAAGAAAAAAAAACCAAAACCCACTGCGACATGTATTTTGAACTCTTAAGATCAGAGTTCTTTAGTTTTAAACTAAAAAATATACTAATAAGTAATTGAAAACTAACTAATCAAAGAAGAGAACCAAAAAAGTATATAATTGATTAAATAACAATTTTAATTTAGTGCCATATAGAAATTGTGAGCAAAAATTAACACTCAAAGAGGAAAAGAAAATTTAGTTTTACTGAAAAATCTAAATTGTTGTTTCTACAAACTTCAGTCCTAACAAACCCTATAAGTTTGTGAGATGATAAATTTAAATAAATAATTGAGTAAAAAAATAAATTAAATTAATACAACTAACCACAACTATATCACCTTATATATCAAAATAAAACTTAATAACTAATTTAGAGTAAAATCTCTAAAACATCTAACAATTGCAAGTGTCTGCCACCACTAGAGTCAAGCATGCTGATGCAAACTTACCATTTCAAGACTCAGTGATTGTATTATCCAATTTCTGCCCTAACCCGTGTGCAAAGTAACACCTTGTTCCAAACAAAGCCAGATCTAGTAAAACCTTGCAAACAAATAGTCCTGGCTTACCCTAAATTCTAAGGTAAAAATGTGTAGTTTACTAATGCTTCAGCCAAACGTATTGGTGTTATGTATGAAGTGCAGAGCAGTAACTCTAAATATTGAATAAGAAAAGAAAGTGATAAAAGAAAGTTTTAGAAAGTGCACAAGTAAAAGAATTAAAAGCTGTGTTGCTAGCAGTAAAGAAAAGAACAGGGAAAGTGTGTGGACTTTTGTGTTGTGTGAGCTGGAGTTGCACAGTGGTTGTGTCAGTGGCAAGTGCTGAATGGCAGGTAAATGACAAAGCAGTTTGGTGAAGGGAGATTGAGAGTGGCTATTCGCTGAAACTCAAAATTAGAAAAATCCAAATAAACTGAGTTAAAACGCATCCAAATGACCACACATTGCAATAATTTTGAAAATCTATCCCAAATTGGGATTGTACCAACGATGCTAACAAATGCTCGAGGGCCCATAGCCTAAGTAGCTGCTGATTCTTATAGCTACCAGCATAAAATCAGTTCCCAATGAGTGTTTCCCCTATAACAAATCTGGTTTTGCTGAAAGCAGAACTGTATTTCCTTGCAAACCGCCCCTGCACTGCCCCCGTCTGACAGCAGTGAAAATAGCGACGTGTTTGCAACTACAGGCCAAAAGGGGAAATAACAATTCTCAAGAAAACATATCTATTATTGCTTAAATCGTATTGATTTCATTGCTCTATTAACCTTAAATGTTTAAGTATACTTTCACCAGATAAAAGCTAGGTGTACCTGAATAAGAAAGACAAGCTACTCAAGCAACAAGAGAAGAAATCTCTTCAAGCAGCACGGAAAGGCTGTTTACTACCTACACAACTAAAGAAAGGAATGAAACCTCCTGAACTCCTGCAAGCGAAGAAGCCAACTCCAGACAAAGAAACCATACTGGACTGCATAGTAACTAATGAATTTACTGTAACTGAAATATTCATTGTAATATTGTTTACATTTTTCTTATGCTTACAAGTCATTATTTACAATAATGTATTATAACTAATCAAACATCTCAACAAAATTCTAACAAAACCCTAATAATTGTTAAAGCCTCTGTATATACAGATGTCTAAGAACACCAAAAGTAATTTCACACCAAAAAATGAACGTACCTAAATGTATCTGTAAAATTATAGTAAAAATCTATCTCAAATGTCATTCATATCTAAACATAGCTAAGACAAGCATGTTAACCACACACTAGTGTGCCTATTCCAAACAATATAAAATACTATTAACTTTGGAAAAATAAAGCTAAAAGAATTTTCTAATATTAATGTTCATTAATGATATATAAATTGTATACTAAAAATTTGCAAAAATTAGAACCAACAAAAATATATAGATCAAATGATGACCATCCTCTCTAAAAAGAAAAACCTCAAAAAGAAAACCTTATTTAGTACTATTGGAGTACTAAATGATTCAATGATCTTATTATCTCAAATAATGTTTTTGTGTATATATATATCTCTTATCTAATTTCTGCAAGTATTACCTTAGTATATCTATAACTCTGATTGTCACAGTGAGAAAAATTTCATCCTAAAATATAACTCAAATTATAGAATCAATTTTGATTCTCCCAAAATAAAATATAAATTCCCAAATGGAATTATATTCTAAATAATTAAAACAATTAATTTTCATTACATCTTTAACTCCCCTGAGACAATCAAATCAATTAATGTGTATGTGTATTCCTTTAAACTGTTGTAGAATTGTCTAACATTTAACATGTTAAGCAAAACAGGTGAAACACTGAAGAAGAAAACTGAACTAAAGAACACAAAAGAAGTAAAAGAATCACCAACCAGTGACTAAACTCTTGCAGTAACTACTATCAAAAACCTGATTTCACAGACTTCTTCGTTCCTGATTTGCATCACATCCTCCTATAACCTTAAGATTCAAGGGGTGGAAATAATCTACCCTACATGAACTTATGTCAACATAAATAACTTGTTAAATTGTCTCCAATTACTATGGACATTCTGAAGTTAATGTCATATTTTATGATCTCTTAGTTGTTACTACTAATGTTTCTTTTTATATATATATGTTCTGTTACATAACCTACTACATAAACCCATAAACTGAAGCAACAGCAAATGCTTCCTATTAATATCAATAACATAGTCAAAATTCCATTAGAGAATAATACAATTTAGAAACACAATGTATACTAAAAATTTAATAATAATACATATATTAAAAAAAAAAAACATGAGTGCTTTTATAGCATGGAGGCAAGAGACACCTGCACTGTCACTTCATGACGTAAGAGTAGTGTCTTTGGGTCACAGGGGTGGATTGTGGCAGGACAAACACCCCCCCCCCCTTTCTCTCTCTCCCTGATCACTGGCTAGAGATGAATGGCTCAGATTAAGTTGATAAACTTAATCCTGGCTATCTAGTCCTGGCGCCTGGAAGGCCAAGGTGAGACACTGAGAGAATGTGAAGATTTTCAAGTGACCGCAAATACACACTCTTTTTCCTATAAAACACCACGAAAAACTCAGCAAAAGTAGA